>KZ808957.1:120932-151621 GCA_000696205.2 Oncopeltus fasciatus
AGTTAACTTCTATTTTTTTTGGTTCAATCTTGACTGAACCCGAACGAAAATTCTCTATTAATGAGCTTCTATTTTCTTATTCGATACTTTTAATTATTTATTTAATCGAATTTCGTAGAGTTCTTATTTAAAAGTTTATAAATGTTTGTCTGCTTTTAAGTCCTTTTCTTCCCACGTCAGCCTTCAGCCAAAAATAAATTGTGTTTGCTGTAAAAGGCCTTAATGTATATTTAGCATCTTTCGTTTAAAATTTACGGACACTAAAGCGTATATAACAATTATGAGTAATTGTTAGTGTGTGTTTATATATCATTAGATAATTCAGGGAATTATCATATGATATATAAATATGATACTCATTAGAGTATCATAGATACCCATAGATTCTTCAGTTTCCTTTAATTTTTCTGTGCATTAATACTTATGTCATTGAATAATTTTACTTCATTTGAGGAAAGGTTTTATTTCTTCAAGATATGAGTTAATTGTTGGTAAGGTATTAGTTTTCCGACATGGTCCGTCAGATAGAGAAATACGTCGGTCTGGGCTAATGGTCTCCCTTCTATTGTTTAAGTTCAAGTAGTTCTGCACTGACAGTCCGGGGACTAGTTTGAAACCAGTCAGAGAACATGAAAAGTTAAGCTGTTTCATCCCACGAAACCGCAAACTAGTTTCGAACTTGATCGTCCTAACCGTCAAAGGATATTTATCTATGGTTGAGTAAAATGTAGAAAATACTTTCAAATATTTTTTTTTTTCTATTGCTTGTGAACGCAATAACTTCAACATAGATTAACATTCTCAGTGGAAATAACTTTTGAAAATAAAATAAATCTTACTTGTAATCCCTAAAATTTCAGTAATTGCATAAGTATAGTCAATAGTCCATGGAATAATCCTGTTTAAGATAGATAATTTATACAAAACTGTATTCAACCAGGAGGTACAAAAACTAAGAAGACTTTTCATGTTGTATAAAAATAAATATATATAGATTAAATTTTAAGTTTAGTTCTTCAGTCTGCGATTTGACCAGAAACCTTTCTCGGAGATGTATCCAGGCATCACAATCGCCCTGATGATGACTTACAAGTTAAGTCGAAACGTCGGCAATTGTAAAATAAAACCATTAAAATATAACATTTATCTAATAATCAAGTGCAATTAAAATTCACTGAGCTGGCTTCACAGCAGTAATATATAAGGGGCTTTATTTACCTCTAATTTTTTTAAATTAAATTTTTTTTGTGATATTTACTCCCACGTAAATTTTAAAAATTTTTAGTGCAAGGGAACAGAATAAAAAATCTAACTGTCCCAGCCAGGACACGAACCTTGGTCTCCTGCTATCCGGGCCGGCGCGTTTTCCATTTACGCTACCGAGACAAGTCTGATAAGTTATTAAATTCCCCTCACTAGTGTCTCTGTTGCACTAAAAATTTTTAAAATTTACGTGGGATTAAATACCACAAAAAAAAAAATTTATAAAATTAAAATTTAAAAGTAAATAACGAGAGTCATTTAAACAGCTTGACAAAGTCAGCTCCTCCGAGCATAAGACGATATATTCGTCTACCTGAGAGGTTAGACTCTCGACAATAGTGCGGGGAATTTAATAACTTATCAGACTTGTCTCGGTAGCGTAAATGGAAAATGCACCGGCCCGGATAGCAGTAGATCCAGGTTCGAGTCCTGGCTGGGACAGTTAAATTTTTTATTCTGTTCCCTTACACTAAAAATTGTTGGCAGATGATCTTTTATAAAAATTCACCTTTTTTTGAATTTGTATTTTTTTTTAATCTACCTTGACCGAACCCCAACTAAAATCATCGAATAATAATATCTACGGTAAAAAAAAACTCTTCTTTTGAATTTTACACATATTATTTCTTATGCATTTGTATAACACATGATAACTTATTTTTCAATTAGATCCTCCCACATATACCCTCTAGTCATCTGATTCTAGTCACTTTGCATATGGTAAAAAGTCAAAATAAATAAGCATTTTTCTTCAAGGAAATCAAGTTAATCTTCATGGTTCTATGACGCACTCAAATTTTGAAAAATATATTTTATTCTTTACCCGCCGGATTAAGAAAATATAGTTCGTTTAAAGTCGTTTATATTCGTCCCTAATCGCTTGTTTTTTTGTAATGGGGAAACCGAAGTCCGCATTTTTTAACATGCTTCTTTTGAAAGCTGTCAGATGAGATCTGCAAAGGGAAGGAATTTGATAGTGACCATGAAAAAGAAGAAAACAAATTTTATTCTATGAAAATCAGATTCAAATCACATTGAATTATAAAATATACATTTGTAAAAGCATTCTCTAGCTAAAAAAAAAAATATATATATATATATAAAATAACCGAAGTAACAGTAAATTTAAATGATAAGTATTTGCAGATGAAATGATAAAACAAGATAATAAACCTAATAACAATAATGAAATCAAGGTATTAATAAGATTAAATAAAAGTAATATTTTTGGAGGCTGAAATTGCTAATAATTAAAAGATAACATTGTAATTTGACAGGTTATTCATAATCAAATCTTATATTTCTCTCTCTCTCTTTCTATGTCATGAAATCACGCACAAACACACAGGAATCCAACACACACAAAGCACCCACACAATTTTTCTATTCAGTCACATTCATTCATCACACTCACACATGCACACATACACAGAAACACAAGTACACATTGTAAATAATTTAATGGTAATGTTTTAATTGGGGAGGTAATGGATAATTTTATAATTAGTAAAAGTTAACTTCTATGTATTACCTCCATGTCCATTTTAGATTTAACTATTCTCTCTCTCTTCCTAAGTACCCCACTCTCTCTCCCTCCCTCCTACTCTCTCTCTCTCATTTTTTTTCCCCTTCTCTGCCCCCACTGTACCTTGGGCTACTCTACACCAACGGCCTCACTCACTCACTCTCTCTCTCTCTCCCTGAGCTAGAGAGCTCGATAGCCTCCCACTAGAAATAAGGGCTCCATAGTCCTTTCGTAGGGCCTGTATAGGTTATTTTCTCGGGACTGTCACAAGGGGTTCGGCTTGCTGACCATGTGTTGCTGTGTGATGATTTTTACTTTTAAGTAATATCCCTTACTATTCTTTCTTCATATTTTATTTGTATTATTCTTTATTTGTATTATTGATAGGGTAATTTGTCTTTCGTATTGTTATATATACATTTTATTAGTAGATTTAACATTACCATTTATTTCTAATTAATGTAAAATATTTTTGTGATAATTAATTCAGCTTAAGGAGTATAAATATTGATAAGTATTCTCTGTGAATTGTCTGTAAGAGATAACTTGTCGTCCTTAGACAATAAATTGTCTCTCTCACGAATCCAGTCAAACAAAGCACCCACACAACATTCCCATTCACTCTCATTCATTCCACACACACAGATAAGCACACATTGTAAGTAATTTAAAGATACTCAGTTATTGGTGGTGTAGTGGATAATTTTATAATTAGTAAAATAAAACTCCTATGTATTAAGTCCTTTTTGGATTTAAGTATTATCTCTCTCTCTCTTTTCCTACCTTATATACTATCCCTCCCACTCTCTCCCTCTCTCTGCATTGAGATCCAGTGGCACTATATTAACACCTATTATCATCTGTATCAAAGGAAAGATAACGTTTTCTGCCCGCACAGAACCCTATGTGTGTCTTTATATATGACACATTATATATTACATAGGAAATATATTTATTTGATTAAGGAAATTATTTTAACATTCTAATATTATTTAAACATGTTAATATTATTTTACAATTCATTCCTTACAATATTAACATGTCTTTTTTTTTACTTTACGATGCACGGTGATGAGGAGGTCAGGCGGTCTATTCTTGTCCATATGAGTTGGTTATGGCATATGGGTGAGAGCATTTTGGTGTGGGAGGGTTGAAGTGGAATTAGGCAAAACGGGCATGCCTAAGCCAATAACGAATGGGATTTATTTGTAATTCCAGAAAGAGGATTTAGAGATAGTACAAGCAAATATATAATGTTGACATCCTTTTAGATATAGCATTATATTATTCTGCTGTCATATATTGATTTAATATTACAATACCACAAGTAAATTTATAAATAGCGTTTTAAGGATCACAAAATATTTAAAGCGGATAACATATATTTACAAATTGCCTAAAATATAAAGAAACAAGGAAGAAATATAACTTAAATGGGACTCTATATCATTCTGCTTCTAAAAATATCTCCCTGGCGTTTATGATCAAAGGTTGACACGCCATTAAAAAAAAAAAAAAAAAAAAAAAAAAAAAAAAAAAAAAATTAAAAACCCTTAGTGATAGGATGGATATTGAGTGAATTGGTGCAAGGGTACAGGGTTCATTTAATAATTGAAAATATTAATTTTTTTTCCCAGTTATCCATAATTTATAGTTATATTTAATTTCTAAGAGTAACTTAAGGATGGGAAGCTTAAATATAACCCTTTAAAAAGGATACTAATTGAAGAAGAAAATGTGTATCAGTGGAGGGCTTTTTAATTTAAGAGAAATTAAATACCTTCTAAACACATTTAAAAAGTATTTTTCTAATACATTTCAAAAATACTTTTTAAATTAATTTATTCTGTCATTTGACCATCTATGTTCATGCTTCTATAGCTTGTAGGGCAAAAGATTAAGTTAACACATTTCAAAAATGAAAATTTTGAAGAGTACTCAACATGTACGCAGTATCAGTCACTAATTTATAATATTATATTTTTCATGTAATACAGCTTACGCTGTAAGCAGTTACGAGCTATGTGTCTAAAATAATTACTTCTAAAAATAAAATATCTCTATTTTATTAAGAACTAGTTTAAATTTACAACTAGTTAACAAGCTATCACTATTACCCTGATATATATTATATTGTTAAAAACAACAACACTTACAGTTACTTCACAATGAAAAGTCCTTATCACAGGAGCATTTAGAATTAGCACAATATATTTATCAACAAACTGTCAAAATGTATCACTTAACAGAAACTCGAGATCTACTGCTTATATATATATGGCCTAGGGGTAGGCCCGATTGATCCAGGGCCTTCTCTCTCTGGCAGGTCTAGACCAACTTCTGCGCTCTCGTAAAAATATGTTTATTTGAAAAGTCCGTATTTGAGTAACTCCTTAACAAAGCAGTTTTCACACTGTACTTAACTAGATGTCCCTGCCTTTCTACCATATAATTTCCCGTATACTAAAAAAAAACTATTAACTTTTAAAAAAAATTAACTTTTAACCTGTGATAAGAAAAACATTATTATATTCAAATAGAGAATTTTTTACCGTAGAGATGATGTTCACGTAAGCCTTGACGGTCGTCAGATGTATTTACCGTTTGTTCCTCCGGTTTGGACCGTGTCAAGTTGTTGATAGTTGCTGAGCTTTCGCACATCATGTGATGGCTTCTTCAGGGCTGAATAGAGAATGAGAGCTATTTTTTTAATCCAGGTGGTATATATGGATTTAAGAAACAGCTCTCATCTCTATTCAGCCCTGAAGAAGCCATCACTAGATCCTTGTGTCGATTAGCGCTGGTTTCCAGTTCTTGCTGAATCTGTATCCGTCTTCCCTGTTGATATTTTTCGGATATAATTCGGTCTATAATAACTAAGCCATCGAAATAACCAATAATCCGAAAAATATCAACAGGAAAGACGGATACAAACTCAGCAAAAACTGGAAACCAGCGCTAATTGACAAGAGGATCCATCCAATCAGTGACCAGCTACCTGACTACTCCAGAGACCAGCCGCCAGAACACAGTATCAAGCAATGGGAAGGCAGGCTTCGCCCAAGGACCGGACTGCGCCGGGATTATACACCACCTGGTGTATAAAACATGGTATTTATATATCACCTGGATTTAAAAATCTCTCTTTTACAACTCTCATTCTCTTTTCAGCCTTGAAGAAGCCATCACATGATGTGCGAAAGCTCGGCAAATAACACTAATTTGACACGGTCCAACCCGGAAAAAGAAACGGTAAATACTTCTGACGACCGTCGAAGCCTACGTGAACAACAGAAGCTGTTTAGCCCTATAAATTACCATCAGTAATATCCCTAAAAATGTGGCTCACTAATATAAATATAACAATAATTATTCCCCCCCTTCCGCTGGTCAAAATTTTGTATTGACGAACTTAATAAAAGTTGAGTGAGAAAATTTTAATTATGGAATTTTTTTTTGTATTTTAAAAAGAACATGGCCTGGCCAAACTAATTTTTTTATTAAGCTATTGATTAGAGTCCTTAGTATTTGCTGTTTTTTTTTCCGCAAAAATTATTTAAAAAAAATTAGTATAGAGTTGAATTTTGTTTTCAATATTTTTATTTGGTAATTGTATTACCCTTATATAATTAAAAAAAATTCATAGAAATAACAAAAATGATAGGGAGGTAAGCCACATTTCTCTATTGTAAGGGTGATAGGACGAGAGGCTGAAAGTATTTGATGGCAGGGAATTTTTATGTTACACAGTCTAACTTCGGAGAACCAGAAGAGTAAATGTAAAATTTTATTATCAGACGGACAGGACTTCATGGGAAGGGCACAAAGGAAAACTGGATTCAGGGGGGAGGGGGGAGGTATGTATAATGTAATAGAAGTGGGGGGGGGGATACCTGATCCTTCTCGTTAATGGAATCAGTATGAGTGTGGTTATGCATGCTGGAGTCATTTTTGCAGAAGGATTTCAGAGAGAGAGTGGGGTGCGGGGTCGTGAGAGAGGAATAAGTTCATATCAGATTTTTCTATGTTGCAGAATTGTAGGTATAAGTTTATTTATGTATCATTATTTCAGTGACACGTGTGGCCGAACAGTGTTAAAAGAATCGTGAAATACTGAAAATGAGATTGGTTTGAAATTGTTGTTTGGGTTTGGTGCCAGGATTGTGTGACCAAAACTCTAGGCTAGGATGTTAACCTTACATACAAATAAATTGTTATTCATTCAGCTAATTCCAGTGCTGGAAATTCAGTAATTCTTTATTTTATGTAAAAAGAATGTAGCTCCATTAAAAAAGCCGTATTTTTGCTTTAAAAAAATTCTCAAATACCAGTTTTTAAATTTGAATCTTTCTAAAACAGGATTTGAAAAAAAACAACAACTCGAAAATGAAAGATTTTATACGGATTTAATAACCTTCTTTTTTTGTAATTAATTTTTTAAAAATATAATTTCTTTTACTTATTCAATAGAACATTAACAAAAAAAANAATCAAAATTTAAAATTGTTAAGGATATAATATTTCCTTTGCAAAATAATTAAGTTGATATTAACAATGTTTAATTGTTAAAAATATAATTTCTTTTACTTATTCAATAGAACATTAACAAAAAAAAAAATGAATGCCTATGTTCTCAGATAATTAAAAATGATACTCCATTCAACCACCATAGTAGGATAACAATACTAAACTAGCCTTAAAATAGTTTGTAGGTAAGTCTGTGTCATTCAAATTAACGAAAAAATTGATTTCAAATACGATATATACATTCAATTTGATAATACAAGCTTATTTTTCTTTTTTTACCCATGTGATAAACAGACGGCTTTATTAATATGATATTTAGTATGCGCACTGTATATGAAATATAAATATAATATTAAACATAACCTATAAGTTATATTTTGAAGATTTGATGTTTTTTAAAATACAAATGTTAGGTACAACACTTGTTGTTTCGGAAACAATTGTTACTTGTTGCATTTAAGTGATATAGTGTTATATTTCCTAATAAAGGTTATGTAAATGGGTATGTTATTAATATTGAACTGTTAATTTATAAATTAATTAATGTAAGATAGTAATGCTATTATTTAAGTGATTATAGATGTAATTATAATTTTTTCGGAGTTTAAAAATAAATGAAAAATAAAAATAAAAGGAAAATTAAGATAATACTTGTCAGTATTAAACCTGTTGTCACGGCTAACTCGGGCTGTTGGCCTATAAAAGCCAAGCCTTATTTTTTTATTATTATATGTCTTGGTACCTATAAATAATTCAAATAAAAACATTTATCTACCTATCTATAAACAGACGGCAATATACAGTTGGCCACTCTTTTCTAAACAGCCATGGCACTTGGAAAGCCTTTATATCCTGAACAGGTAGTTCTAGCCCGAGAAAGGCTTAGGAGTTAAGAACTAATCCCTTCAAGTTATACCGGTGGCCCTAGAGTACTATATGCCTGGAGTTCCCATCAAAGAAGTTAATTTTAATTAAAATGATACATAAATACCTAGTCATAAGTGAATTCCTTCCTGGTGTAAAATAATTTTTTATAAATCACGAGAACAACTCCAACGGCCCACTAAAAAAAATACTTTTATCGTCATTTAATACATAAAATATTTACTTTCACAGAAACCTATCGGATTTATACCTTTATCAAGTGAAAATTGACATTATCATCATTTAGTATATTTGTAATAGAATATTATCCTGATTAAGGCGTAAAGACTAAGAGCTTAATATTTGTTGAATAATAAAATAAGAAATACTTCCTGAAAAATTATACTGACATTCCCTGTAAATAGCACCTGAAGCCGATAAGTTTTGTTAAAAAATAAAATTATTAGAGGGAAGGAGAAAATATATAGTTATTATTTGGTTAAACCAACATTACCTAAAAATAAGAAACCTTAATAGTTACATTACTTGAGAAATTTGAACAAAGCAAGAATAAAAACCCTATGATAAGAAAACTAAAGTTACTTATGAGAGACTATAATCAAATGAACGATTCTTTCTAAAGGACACACTGAACTAAGGAATCAAAATAAGAAGGAAGTCAAGGAGTTCTCAGATTTCCCTTAAACCTGGAGTTCTCATTAAGTGTAAGAGTTCTCTCAGAGGAAGGTGAGAGCGGCTACAAGGTTTAATGAACCTAAGTTGAGGGCGACCCAGGAGTTCTGTTCTATCCTGATAAAATCCACTGAAGAACAGTTCACTCAAAAAAGATCACATTTTGACAGAAATTTGAAAATCATTACAAGTAAGTAAGGATTCGGAGAAAATATTACACAAGAGAAGTATCCCACGAAAGCGCTTCTGTACATAGCTGTTACATGTAACTCATGTATGGTATGTAAATTAAGCTTAAATTATTAAAA
This sequence comes from Oncopeltus fasciatus, assembly GCA_000696205.2. Taxonomy (NCBI): domain Eukaryota; kingdom Metazoa; phylum Arthropoda; class Insecta; order Hemiptera; family Lygaeidae; genus Oncopeltus; species Oncopeltus fasciatus. The sequence continues at coordinate 130,113 of KZ808957.1, forward strand.
AGCCTTTTAAGCAAGATTTGCATAAGCTAGGCGAGTTACTTAGCATGTGCATTAAAATTTTGTACGGGAACTTTCTTTGGTTCGTTTTTGCTCGATACTGGAATTGGTTTTTTTTTCTCGTTTGGTAAGGCAATTCGTTATTGGAAAAAAAAATTAACAGTTTTGCAACGTCAAATTAAAATTTAAGTTTCAAGAAAATCCAAACTACTAATTTTTGTTTGTTAGTAAAAATAAAATTTATGTTTTTTATTACTCAAAACAAAACAAAACGCCTACTTCAGGTAATAAATTCTCTCTTCACAGGTAATCTCAAACTCCAATCAGTCATATTTTACAGTCAAATAAGATTATTTATTATTTAATATAAATAATAGATTTATTGTTTGTGGGAATTATTTTGCCAAGGCCAAACTCAGCCTACTGTAGCCCTATATATTTTAATGATTAACTCTTTTGATGCATAGTGGATAGAATCAGAAAAAAATTTCCAACATTCTAGATATTATATAAGCAATATTAACCGAAACAAATAATAGTGTTTTAAAATAATTTCTTACATAATTTTGACCAGCGTATTTGACCATCCACATATTTCACAAATATATAGAAAGGATGAAGTAAATGTTCGTGTAACAATTCCCTAACTAGTGTGGGTTTAAAGATACCAATATTTCGTTAATTAATTCGTCGTTGTCAAAGATATTCATAAATAAAGAATTCATAACAAAGAAATAATAAAAGAATATCCTAAGGTGATTTTAGTTGGGGTTCGGTCGAGGTAGATCCAAAAAACACAAATAAAAAAATGTATTTTTTTAATGAAGGATTATCTGCCAACGTTTCGGCTTACATTGTAAGCCATCTTCAGGGCTATCATGAAGATGATAGAGGACGTCCTGTCCCTAAGTTCACATTTCCATGACTGAAAGTTCTTAATAAAAGAATATCGTTTTTTTTTTTAAATCTTGGGGGATACATGACTAGAAATGCTACTTAAGATAGTTTGCAACATTTTTGCACCCGCCATTAAAAGTATAGGCCTCATACGTTTTTTGAATAGATTTTCGCTTCTCAAAAATAGCGTGGACTAACCACCACACCCATAATACGGAATTTATGCTGGGAAGGGGGGTATGTAGTTCACTGCGGATAGATAGATCAGCGTCTTTTTTTCGAGGTATAAGTATTATATGTTTTAGCAGATTTCCCTTGAGAAAATCAAGCTATTCAGCTGGTTCTATGTAGCGAATTTAGTCCCTCACACACACATACAATATTGATAGAATTTTATTATTTACTTATCTAATATAGATTCAGTCATTGAAGAATACATATAAGAGCTTGCGTAAAATAGCTACAAGAATAATTTACAATTAATCGTTCACAAGGTTTAAAATTGAAAACCATATTGGGTGCCAATTGAAATTTTCATATTTACGATAAATTATATTTTTACGAAAACACACATTATGGAAGATATTTATTATTTTTTTTTAAATAATGATTTTAATTGTGGTATTTAATCCCAGGTTAAATTTTATACAAGAAATACAACGGAGTTAGAATAAAAAAATCTAACTACCTCAGCCGGCACTCTAACCTGGGTCTCCTGCTATTCTTCTTACTAGGGGGTGTAGACTCGGAGTAATGTGCGTGGAGTTCGAGAGATTATCTAGCTTACAGGGCCAGAATACTTACCCGGAAAGTGGAAGACCCGGGTTCGAGTTCCGGCTGAGAGAGTAAGATTTTTTTATTCTAATTCCCTTGCATTTATTGTGAGATATTTATTTATCTACGAAAGAGAGCTGTCCAGCCCTCTCTATTTATCCTAGAAAATTCAAATTCAGTATTTAAAAAAAAAAATACAAAATCTTAAGTTATATTTTTAATAGTTCAAATAAGTGAGAAGAGATTATGAGTTTTGAAGAAGATCAGATTGACTTCCTTTACAATTATTCGTACTTTATCAAAGTTTTTTTATGGCATAGGGAAGTATTTTATTTCACAGTGAAAGCCTATGTATTGAGTGATTCGAAGCTGGTGTATTCCTGAAACTGAAAATATTAAAAATATAACTGTTGTAAAATGTAAATATCTGACTTCCAGCCTGTAGAATTTTTTTTTGCAAAAAACGCTCAATGATATGTAAATTTTAAAATGTAACTAAATAAGTTGAGTGGTTTCTCCATTTTTCCATATGATCAATGGATAGAGAGTAAAACATAACCTTACCCTTACTGTTATCTTCATTATAACCCTTTTTTGCATATATAAAATATTACTATACTTTACTTAGTTTTAAGCGTATTTTAAATAGCTAGTTAGTCAGTATTTGTTAATGATTATTGATTCTCCTTTTTTCTCAATTTATTCCTTCGGCCATTTTTTTCAGAGGATACTGGTAATTGCTCTCTTCATTTGAAATCACAATTAGGTTAACTTATAATAGATATGGTTCACCTCATACTTCAACATTTTTTTCTTTACAATAAAATATATCAAAACATTCACAAAAATTGTAATATATACTATTTAAAATTCATTATTGACACTTATGTTCCTTAAATACCAGTTTAATTTCTCTTTAATTAAAAAAAAAAATTTAAATAGCTGGAAACCATCCAGATGAACAAATTATAGTTGTTCTAGGGTGTTAAGAAAGTAGAGGAATGTGCGTTTCACAGCTGATCAAATAATCAAACGAATAAATGAATAAATTACCAGTAAAAACAAACGAATCCACATATAGATATATACAAAATCTGTAGATTAATTACTGAAATTAATTGAATTGTGTTAACTTACTTTTTGAGCATGTACACAAAGTTGAATGTACAGTTAAATATGGCCATCATTAGGTCGGCTAAACTGAGGTTTATGAGGAAGTAATTCGTCACAGTTCGCATCCTTTTGTGTGCTGAAAAATAAACGAAAATCCTTTAAGGACACAGTTATTTAACCTGGTTGAGTTTAGCCAGTTTGGCTCACTACCAGTTATAAGAAAAAAATAATAACTTATAGTATTTGAATATTGCTAATTAAAAACAAATATGTAAAAAGAAAGTGATTAATATGAAAGTGATCAAACTTTGGATATATATATATNTTATATATATATATATATATATAGAGAGAGAGAGAGAGAAAGAGTGAGTAAGAAATAAATTTACAAGCTTGTTTTTTTTTTCCCATACCGATGGATGATTCATTAAAACTTCTGTTTAGAATAAAAATAAGAATAAAAGACAAAAACAAAGACATTTCAATTAATAATTTTTAGTGCAAGGGAACAGAATAAAAAATCTAACTGTCCTAGCCATGACTTTTTTTTGTTTTTTATTTGGTTCCCTTGCACTATAAATTGTTAAAGTTTACGTGGGATTATATACCACAAAAAATAATATTTATAACATTTCAATTAATATTTTTGATTTTCTTCTATATTCTCCATTTTTCCACGTCCAATTTAAATTAAAAATTAATTATTTATAGTGTTTATAAATAAAAACCTAAACAATATTTGTGTTTCCATATTAAAAAAATAATAATAGATAAATAAAAAAATCGAATAATCAAATGTACGGTTTTTTTAATAATAATGTTACACTTTAGATTATTTTGTTTTGATTTTTTTTTCTTAACACTGATAATAAATGATATAGTAAAATTTTTAATTTTGGTTTCCATCAATCTCTTTATACTAAATTACTAATTCTAGCAATTAACGAGCTCATCCAACGGTTTCAAAAAGAAGTTTAAATGTCGAATTTTGTTTCATAACTTTAAAAACTGTGACGCTAGGGCATTCATATATATATGTATATAGAAACATTTTAATAATATATTTTTAGCTTCTCCATCAGAGATCCATTGAAATTTTTTAAACTTTATGTCATGGTACTACGTGAATAGCGTAATTTTATTAAGAATTGTCTTTTGTTTAGATATTTAATAAAAAACACATGAACAAAATATTTAGCTGAGATAGTTGTATATAGATAGTTGTATATACATTAGAAATCTATTTACAACTTAATAGCATAAGGGCTTTTGTATCTGCCATGAATATTTAATAAAGTTTATTTTGAAATATCATTGTATGCTATCTCAATTTAATAATAATATTTAGTATTTAATACAAGACAATGAGCATTTTTAGACAATATATCTTAAAGTGAACATGAATGGAAGATGGTCCATTAATTTATTGTCATGATGGGATGAAATAACAAGGTTGAGAGATAGGATTTCTTACCACCTCACCTATCCCCACCATTGAAATCAGGAAACTTGCTTTTTTTGCGCTTTTACTATGTGTACATCAAAATACAAAAGCAGAAAACAATATGAGGGTGAATAAGATATAATAATTGAACCTTGTAAAGGGGCGCCAGGGTAGCTCAGGGGATCCTGGCGTTGCGAGTTCAAATCCCGCTGCGGGCAAGCTTTTATCTATGAATAATCTATAAAATCCTGAGATATTGATGTTTAGGGGCAACCTGTAGATATCCCATCCCTCCATGACCCTAAGTGGTTGAAAGGGAGGCTAACACTATAAATATTAAAAAAAAACAAAAAAAAACATGTAATCACATTTGTTTCTTTTAAATTGGAAACGTTTCTTGTTCCTCAAGGAGCCTTGTTCCTTGAAAAACAAAATGTGACACTTGATAGATATGCAGATGAATTTGTTTTTGAGCTTGATTTTATATGTATGATTAAAGAGGTAGTTAGGATTCGTTTAAAATGTGTTTATTTTTTTATTTTAAGCGCGCAAAGTTTTTATATATATGTGAGTGTCTAAGGGTGTGTTTATCAACATTTGGGCGAAACTCCAACCACCCCTTCAGTGTTCACTCATGTGCTCCTGACAGAACCACAGAGATTTATACGAACTTCTTACTATCTCGTATCGTAGAACGAACGAGGGGTGAGGGGGGGGGGGGTGTTCACGTAGGCTTCGACGGTCGTCAGATGTATTTACAGTTTCTTCTTCCGGGTAGGACCGTGTCAAGTTTTTTTCCTTGCAGAGGTTCGGCTTGGGTGGCTTAGCCTTCCTTAAAGCTTCTGGTTCAAGGTTCAAGATACAGCCTTCGACATTTGTTATAATTTTCTCTGTAGGAATCCGGCGTTGGGCGATGGCGTAGTTGAAGCCTTTCTGTAGAACCTGAAGTGTCTCTCTGGGAAATTTTTCATTCGTGAGGTTTACAACAGTCTTCTTTCGAGAGTCTTCACATATGTTGTTGAGAGTCGTCTTCGATGTTGTGAGTCGACTTCTTCTTTTGCGAGTCAGTGTGCTTGAGGAACTCCCGTTGAGCTGCTTCCCAGTGAGGCGGTCTATCTTGTCTCAGTCTTCCTTTGAAACAAGATTTGAAAGCAGAGAGTGGTCCCAAAAGAATCTCTTCTCAATCGAAGCAAGTTCGGATCGAGTGTCGTTTATCTGCGCCTTGAGTATCATCATCGAGGATCTTGCCAATATGTTCTGTATGCGTTGACTGCATCCTTTCTTCGTCACTTTAGAACACGTGGGTAATTTGTTGTGGTCTCTGCATCTCTTAAGAAATTCCAGTTGTGCTAGGAGTCTCATAATCTTCAATCTGAATTAGTCAATGTTCTTCATCTTCTGAACATCTTCCCCGTACAGGTTGGTCAGATGTTCACGTAGGGTTCCACAGTCGTAAGATGTATTTACAGTTTCTTCTTCCGGGTAGGACCCGGTTGACAATAAAATTAGAGAGATGGGGGGGGGGGGGGTTGTGTAGTTTCTCATATGAATTGCCACCTATTGACTGACAGATCTCTTCAATCCTGACGCCTGTTATCTCCATACCCTCTTGGGTCAGTGATATTGTCTTCAATGTCAATCGACTCCAGTTCTACCTCTTGGGGGGGGGGGAGTAATAGTCGAACATCCCGCTTGTAACCAGCGTCACAAATACAGTCCCCCCTGAAGAGTTATTGTAGTATTTATGAATACATTCACGGTCTTACAGGTAATGTTTAGGGAGAGCCATGGATAAGAACCCTTGAGAGTCACTCAGGATAATATATTCCAAGGGTGGGTTTTTTTTTAGATTACTTTTCTGGCAAAGTCTTCAACACCCTAACGTAATTCAATGTTTCTCTTTGTAATGTGCCACTATGTTTACACAAACATTACTTTAAACTAAATAAAATTATATATACCACATATAACAACAACATATGTGGTATACAACTCTTTTTGTCGGATATCATCATATCCCTCCATAATCCCTCCACTTTTGTAAAGTTTCCTATTCTGAACTGAACTTTCACCTAACAAAACATCCATCACCGAACGAAGATATCCAATTCATTAATTAATGACATTATGTGGGTAGCAAACATCACCCTCCTACTCTAAAATATCAAAATTTTCAGAGGAAAATTATCAACCAAATATGGTACGTATATATATATGTATTTATTTATATAAATAGGGTAAAAAGACCGCTTCTGGCGCACGCAAATATTGAAAATGGCGGACACCATGGTTTCCCGCCAAAACTTCTGCCTCTAAGCCTACCTCTTTGGATCAAGGTAGCAGCGCTCGGGTTCTTACCTCTATGTCTACACCATCGCTGGTAACGTTGTACAACAGAGGAGCGAATTACCTACCTCACCGCTTGTGACGTCATAGGAGCGACCTACCCCTCAGGCTGATCCAGAGATCTCAGCAAATTTCAGCGAGGAACCTTCCAAGGCAAATTTCCTTGTAACCATAACATAACCTTTTACGGAAGAATATCCTTGTAACCATGGCATAACCTTCCCAGGCGAATTTCCTAGTAACCTACCCTATAACAGTGAGGGGAGAATCCCCCCCCCCCCATTATCGTCTTATTAGGTGACCTTTGACCCTAATAATATTTTATTTAAATTCATCTTAATCCCCTATGGAGTTAATCCCCCAATATTCTCCTATTTGACCTATGACCCCACACCCTCAAGAGATTTTAAGGCGTATTTTCTAGGAACATACGGGGGGGGGGGGTCACGTGACATGTGAAGTTAATCCTCCCTCCCATGTTATGATGAGTTTAAGGATATATTTGACCCCCAGGATACTTTACTTGAAATAAACTTAATCCTCTATGTAGTTAAACTCCCAATTTTCTGTTATGTTTATAGTGTTAATCCCTCAATATTCTGTTTAGACCTATTTTACCCACCCCCAGAGAATTTCCTAGTAAACACGATGTAACCTATTAGGGGATAATCCCTTCTCTTGTTATTGGCTTATCATTTGACCTTTGACCCCTCATCTTCCTATGACCGGATTTCCCCAAAATATGCTTCGCGGGTTTAGTATTTTTGAATATTTTATTAAAATATAAGGTTTTTATGTAATTTTGTAATTATTTGACGTACGATGTAGTGGATACGTAAAAGAGCGGATTTCTCTAAAATATGCTTTACGGGTTTAGTATTTATGAATATTTGGTCTTACTAGAGGTTCTTTTATGGACTTTTGTCGATTACACATTCACAATGCAGGTGGTGTTTGAAGGAAGCGACTTTCGTGAAGAATGGGTATTGCGGGTTGAGTATTATAGAAAGTTTGATTGTAATATAGGATTTTTATGAAATTTTTGTTCTTGATCGAAGTTACAGGGTAGGTTATTGAGCGAATTTCTTATAAATATGTGTCGAGGGTTTACAACTCTACCCTTCATCACGACCTTAATATTTATTTTGTCAAAGAACTTATCCCACCCACTTCAAGCTCTTTCTTAGTAAACTCCAAATATATCCTAATCCTTATGCCCAATCCCTGTTGTCGGACTCCAATCCTCACAATCCTCTCCAGCGACTAAAACGGAGATGGCCTCGTGACCTCCTGGGCCTTAATGCCTAAACCTATTGAGAGTGGGGTCGATGGGCCCCTTCTCCCTGCACAGTGGTGACCATTTAAATTGTAGATTTTATTTTTATTTTATAATGTTTTATTTTATTTTATTTTACTTGTATTTTTTTATAGATGTATATTTTTTTTTAAATTTATGTATTGTATCCGTCATCAAATTATAAGATGTTAAGTAACAGAATGTAATAAATAAAGATTTATTTATTTAAAAAAAAATTAATGCCAACCATTTATATGCCATCTTAAATTAATTATTGAAAATTCGTTTGAACTTGAACTGTTTTCAAATGAATTTAATTTTTCATCATTTCATTTAATACGCATTACTAATATTATAAATTAATATGCGATGAATGAAAAGTGAATAAGTGCGGTAAGGCACATAAGTAAGTTAAGAATGTATGATGGATGTAGAAGAAGATACATAATAAAATATACATAATGCGAGAATTTATCTAAAGTTTTGTTCTTAAATAATAGATATTTAAAAATTTGACTTAATATAACAGAAACTATTCCAAAATAATAATATAATTACGCATTTATGATTAAGCAAATATTCATTAAGATTAATAATGCTTTAATAATGTATCATGCCTGTTTTAAACATCGCAAACACTGAACTTCATCAACAGTGTTGTTAAGATATTGTTGTTATTAAAATTGTTGTCAATGTACAAAGTTTATCCAATATTAATTACCATATTTACTTAATATTTTAAATAAAAAAATTTTCGCTCGTGGAAGTGATTCTTCGCCATTACTTCTCCATTCCATACAATTCCCAAATACAATGGCTAGATCGCGGTCAAAATGATTTTCCTGTTGCTGCAACGAGGCAATTTTGAAAAAAAAAAAAATCCATGCTTTGCGTTTTTGTATTTTTGAAGGTTTATTCATCACGGATTTTGTTTCTGATGAATGCTTTATGAATTCTGAACTCAAATGGAAAGATTGTACGCGAAGTGGCCTGGGCGTTATCCTGCTTTGATCAGCCGAAAATAAATTTTATTCCACGTCCTTACATTTCCCGTCGAGCCAAAGAAAACTTTAAAGAACTTTGTGGGTTCGAACTCCTGCCTCATCCACCATATGGTCTAAACTCCTCGCACCATCGGATTACTACTCGTTTCAGTCCATGGCCCATTTTTTTTCATGGGAGAAAGTTTAATAATTTTGTGGAAGTTAAAATTGCGGTCCAAGAGTTCTTTGACTGCCATAGTAAGGAATGGTATTCAATAATGTTGACACAATGTAATTGATTTTCTCAAACTTGATTTGAACTCTCCTGGATAACAGGAAATCCTGACAATTAAATTAAAACTGAACTTCATTTCCAGAAATAGCTTCCTGCGTCGAGTCCTCGTTTCCTGTCAAAACTATTACTTATACTTAAGAGATCTCTGTCTAAGAGTTACCCATTGTGTCAAAATAATTTCTCCCCCCCCCCCTTCGATAATAAGAAAAGTTAGCATTGTTCTATTTTCTAAAATTACCAATATTGTTTATATACTTCAAGATCAGCAATATAACATTACTAAAACTTCTACACAAACAAGGTTATACATTTGAGTAATACTTCAAGGTTTTCAATTTACCCATTATTTGAGTAAATTTTTTTTCCAGAATACGGCTTATTTAAATACATGAAATGATATAAACATATAATTTAATATTTTAAATAACATGAAGATTCTTTATTAAAACATTTCAAAGTTTACATACTTTATGTCAAATTATAGTAATGTAACTGCCAAAAGCATGCAAAAATCTACTATCGTGACCTACATTTTTCCACACATATGCCCTTCACACCGAAAATTATTTTTTATATTAATAGCCTCCTCCTTTTTCCGTTTAAACAAAAAACAAATTTGAAAAAAAAAAATCAATGAATTACAAAATCAGCATATATTTTAGAGAACTCTGATGCGCTTTGTCTATTCATGATTTTCAGGAAAGAAATAGATAGATGTTAAAAACATTTTCTCTCATCCTACCTATTGGGCACCAAACATGATACTTATTAAAAATTATCTATGTGTGTGTGTGTGTGTGTGTGTGTGTGTGTGTGTGTGTATAATAAATTTTATATTCATTTTTCTCATTAGGCGTTGACGCACGCAAATAAATACGCAGACACACCCAGACATATATATATATGGTAAAACAAAAACAACCAGGACACTAGCTATCAGTCAAAGCCGACCAAGTATTTATAACTCATCTAGTAATATATACATACGTATATATTTGACCTATGACCCCACACCCTCAAGAGATTTTAAGGCGTATTTTCTAGGAACATACGGGGGGGGGGGGTCACGTGACATGTGAAGTTAATCCTCCCTCCCATGTTATGATGAGTTTAAGGATATATTTGACCCCCAGGATACTTTACTTGAAATAAACTTAATCCTCTATGTAGTTAAACTCCCAATTTTCTGTTATGTTTATAGTGTTAATCCCTNTTCAGTTCAAATTCCTCACGGAGAACAGAATAATATATTATTTAACATATTTAATACTTTTTATTTTTTTTTTTTCATTTTACGTCCCTTTCAACTTCCCATCCAATCTAATATTAATATAGACATTAAATTTTGGCCTTCCTCTATAGCCCCACATATGCCTTTAACTGATTTTCATTAGAACAAATTGATATAAACGAGAGTTAATGACGAAGTTTAATTAAAAAGCCAGAGAGGAAAATGGAGAATCCCCAAAGAGGAGTGGGGGAAGCGCTCACCCATCGTAGTTACATTTTTATATTTCTTCGTTAATAAGCGTTTTTGTAAAAAAGTTATAGAATATATACTACAGAAAATTGCATTTCCCACCTAAGATTCTATGAGCTGTCTCATAGCAATAAACAATTATAAATTATGGTCTCCTTCTGAATACCCTCTTTTCCTTACTTAATTTCAATCAAATTATTTATTTTACTAATTTTCAACAATAATCTTGTACACTGAATTTAGTTTCTAAATTTATACAGGTTTTTTTTAAAAATTGTTATAAAATTACATTTTACAATTATATTGTATATACTTTTTTCTTAACGCTAACAATAAATAAAATATTAAAATTTTGAATTTTCCTCCCTTCCTCTGGAATAATTTTAGCCATTATCTAATTTAGGTTAACAAAAACTAGTTTTCATTATATATATATATTTAGACAATATATCTTAAAGTGAACATGAATGGAAGATGGTCCATTAATTTATTGTCATGATGGGATGAAATAACAAGGTTGAGAGATAGGATTTCTNTATATATATATATTTGCTTGTAAACTAAACTGTAAATAAAAACAATACAATTTTGAAATAACCATGTTTCTTCAAAAATAGTATAATTTTCATTGTAGTATCTGTGAAGCTCTGTTAAATTCAAAAGTCGCATCTTCGCACCGATTTCTGGGAGATTTTTGGCTACGTTGGAGACTAGTTTGTTGAAGCTGGCTGTCCGTGCCTTCGACGAATGAAGTCGAAGAGGTATTAATATTCTATGTACCTATTCCACTGACAGTCTGAAAAGTTTATCTGGAAGACGGGAAACTCTATGTCAGTGTAAGTTAATTGAATAAGCTAAACTGACGCATCACACAATTCCGAACAAGTCCTTTAAATAATAAATAAGGGTTGATTTGATGTAAGATATCCTTTAAGTGACTTAGCGGACAAATAAATATGTTAAATGTATTTCCCCAGACAGGTTCTTCTTAGCGAATTCTCTTAAAGTTGAAGAGATGTTGACACATTTGCCCAATTCTTTATTTAAACAGCCAATTAAGGTGACGTAGGAACTCTCGCCTCTTACAATTTTTTATTTCCTGATAAACAAATTATTATAAAATTCATTTATCCATAAATTTTTACAGAAAAAAATCTGTCATATAAAAGAGAAATATATCTTTAGAAAACTAAGAAGTTCCAAAATTTCTCAAACATAGGTGAATAATAGGTGTATATATATTTAATATATATTCTGTAATATAGTGAATGCCTTTTAAGACAGTAATTTCGATTTTTTGGCGGGCCATTTTATTTTTAAATTATTAAAAACAAATGATATTTTGTATTTAGTCTTTTTATTGTATACTGTTGAACACATTAATTTTTGGTTGTGTTCCGATATCATTGTTTTTATTTTTATTTTTGAGAAGTTATTTTTTTTTCCTCTCGGCAATATTCCTGGTATTTTGCATTTTGTGCTTTATTTTCTTGTATAAATTTTGAGAATCTGATTCTACTCAATTAGCTAATGAGTCTAATATCAACATGATTCATTAACCCTAGAGGGGTTAAATTATTAAAAATAAGTGGTTTAAAACTGCTCTGGCATAGAAATTAATAGCTTTCATGAGGTGGAATTGGTTGGGGATTCGGTATAGAAATTCAAAAGATAAAAAAAAAAATTGTAAACAAAAATTTTTTTAGTATTGCCAACGTATTGGCCTACATTTCAGGCTTTCTTAAAGGAAAACATTTTTGGTTGACAGTTAAATTAAACTAATTAATTAGGCGTTTTCCTACCTGCTACTCGTAAAGCCAGTTTATTATTAATTATTTAACTGTAATAATATTTAATTTTTGTAATAAACTTTTATTTAAGGATTATAATCCGTTTTAATTTATAAAAGATTAAAAATATTAAGGATATTTTGTCCAGTGTGAATATGGGAACATTTTATATCTTTCTTGGACTAAGTAATGTAGTACTGGTTGTGTCAATTGAAATGTTGAAGCACTTTGTCATCAGCCATTTATGTATTCCTTGGCTCTGAGAATGAGACATTGAGTATCGAAAGCGCTTAGCTTTAATAAATAAATATCATTATTAACAAGCGGAGTTTAATAGCTCTTTATTAATTATAATTTTATTTCTTATTTTTTCTGCGTATTCATTCGTTTTCGTGAAACTAATTGATCTGACACATTGGATATATCAATTATCTTTTTTCACGCATATTTGAATAAGTTTCGTTTATAATTCCAAAGTATTAAAATAAAAATTACTGGAATGCTCAGTATTTTGTAAATGTAGGTTAGTAGAATACATAAATAAAAAATTATTGGTTATGAGTAAATAATTAATTAATAATGAAATCAATTTGAGAGAAAATAAAATTGGTACTCCTTGGTCTTAAGCAAATTTTAATCCTCGGGAGTTCAAGTACATTCTTTTCCTAAGCGATACTCCAACTTATTATCATACCTTCTATTGTCCGTCTTCATTGGTTTCTGCAAACCATCTTCTGTTGGCGAGCGCTTTCGTACATTGTCCATCTTCTGGCCGAATACATGTGTTCACTGTTACTATCAAACACAAACACATTTACAAAAAAAAAAAAAAAATTTTTCGGAACATTTAGAACACCTCAACAAAGGAGATTACAACTAATCCTTGCCTCAACCAATACCTGGAATAATGGACTCTAAAAAGTGACAGTGAACGCATGTATTCGCCCAAGAAGATGGACAATGTCCGAAAGCGCTCGCCAACAGAAGATGGTTTGCAGAAACCAATCAAGACGGATAATAGAAGGTATGATAGTTTTATATTCATTGGTGGTAGAAATAACCTTTTAGATTATTTACCTCCATTTTATTTTTTACCTTTGCGAATCTGCACTGCCCTCAGCAATAAATAATCATTATCATTCTTTTTTCCTGAAGAAAAAAAAATTTTACGCACATGTTTGTTCTAATAATGAAGTTTGAATATATAAGAACTTACATTTGAAACTTTCTACGTGGCGAATTTCATTATTGAACTGTAAATGTGTATGAAGGGACATGTGCCCATTTGTGTGTGAGTAAGCTACAGTGTTTGATGGAATAAGGAGCTTACAATGTAAGCAGGTGGAAGTCAAACACAGTCATGTGACTGTTCCGTGTTTAATATTCCTCCCCTGCTTCGATAACCCCCCCCCCCCAAAGTTATCCAAGGATATTCAGATAAAGTTTGGAATTTCCAAAGGTCAAATATGAACAACACTTCTCTATTTGTTAGGTTGTAGGGAATTCGGCCAGGACAAGAAAAATAAAATACTTGGGTCATTATTTTATTATTGCCGACGTTTCGACTTAACATTATCAGGGCGATAGTGATGTCTGGAGAGATCACCGAGGGTGGTTTATGGTCACATCGAAGACTGCAGAACTAAACTGACAGATGATGACTTACAAGTTATGTCGTAACTTTGGCAATAATAAAATAAAATAATTATGTCCAATAATAATCGACGGCCGAACTGGTCACCAAGGTAGGGAATACTTCAAAAGTAACAGTCCACCGTGTTGGCACTACACAAGCTTAGCGGATTCGCCACGTGAAACGGGCATAGGTAAGGATAATTGGCAAATTTATCTTTGCAAGAAGGAGTTAATAGTGAGTGTGAAAGAGGAGATCTCTAAGAGTGTCTGGAAGGAATATTAGGAAAAACGATAAGCCTTTATGGCTAAATTCCTAAAAATCTACCTTAATAATAGTTTTTTTTTTTCATAATGTAATATTAATTTTAAATATTAAATTTTAAACGAGCCAAGATCAATACATTTATTTAGTAAGACTAAATGAAACAAAGAAATTTCGATTGTAAAATTTTGTATTCCCCTTAACCTTACTCCCTAGTATACTATTTCAGACAAAAATAAAATTTTTCAATGTTATGGGAAGCATAAATACATAAGTTTGTTTATACATTTAAATAAATGAGAGATTCCAACTTGTCCTGTAAGATACATTCTTAAATATTTTCATTAATATGTGTCTCTTGTAAAAATCTTACAGAATATAAATGCTAGAAAATTATATTTTAGGTATTGCAGGTGTTTTACATATATTTACATGGCTAAAGACAACGAAGATATTACAATTAATTATTTACGATTTCCTCTAAATCCCCGATTTATAAACTCATTTAACAATTTACGAATAGAAGCTTTTATAGAAATTTAAAAATTTTAAAACTGCGGAAGCTGGTTTAATAGCTGACACACATATATATCTGCGTATGTGTTTGGTCATATGATATGATCTGTGTAAATATATAATTATAAATTGTAAACGGACTTAATTTTTGCCGATAGCGATGTCACGTAATTTGGTTAAAGACAACGGTAAGTACATGTTACTCATGCGTAATCTAAATATATTTCCCATGATTTATTAAATACGGATGTAAACAAAATTAAATTACACTCCTTCTTAGATGCTGGCAAGCACCTTCCTAAACGATCTTATGTGGCCGAATGGAAGGTAAAAACGAAAAAAAAAAGTAGCATGAACATTCAAAATTAGAAAAAGAGGATTTCAAGGTGCCCAAAGGAGAAAAGTAGGAGTGGCACTCAAAGTAGGATGATAATAAAAAAATACAAATTTTTTAAAAATTGTATTTTTTTGGATCAACCTTAACCAATAAAAATTCTCCACTAATAATCTCTTCGGTCAAAACTCACCATTTGATACTAAAAGTCTTTTTTTTTAAACCTTTATTTACTTATTAAATTCTGTTAGAAATAAAAACATTTTGTAATTTGATTACCTGGATGAATAAAAAAACAACAAAAAAAAACCATTCAATGTCAATCACATGAGCAGAGAAGGTGACCAATGACACAACTCTCAAATTATTTACAGACCATGTCCTCAGGAGGTCACGGGGCCATCTTCGTTTGAGTCGACGGGGAGGGTTGTAGGGGTTGGAGTTGGAAGACATGGTCTGTGCTAGTGGAATAGGATGGTATGGCAGTTTACTTTGGAAAAGGCTGAAGTGGCGGAAGTGAGGTCTTGAACAAGAGGTATATTAAAATATTAGTGAAGGGATGAATTGGATACATAAAGGAGAGCATTGGATTGGGTTTTGGATTGAAAGGACTGGATTCTTTGGATGTTGGAAGGCTTGGCGGTACCCCAGATTTCTATACCACATGTCCAAATTGGTCGTAGCAAAGTTTTGTAGAGCGTTAGTTTGTTTTCAGTCGTATGATTGAAGTTCTTATTCATGAGTCTGTATAGAAGTCCATATCGCTGATTGAGTTCTTGTCTTTTAATTTTAATATGTTCACCCCATGTGAGTCGTAGGTCAAGATGGAACCCAAGGAAATGAGCGCAATTTAAGAGTAATAAAGGAGTATTGTTAAATTTCACAATTTTAGGGAAGTTTTAATACTAAAAACTATATCGAATTAAAGATTATTGTTCAAAATTTATTTACTATTATAAACGACTTATTTCATTGCTGAGTTCAAGGAGAAAGAAGCTAATTATAGTTGCCCTCAGTGCGAGAGGATTGAGAGACATGAATATATTCCCTCGGCTAACCCAGCCCCTTCATTTTTATTTTTACTTTGCCGTTTACAGTTAAGTCTGGTTTAATGATGCTAAGGACGAAGAGGAAAGAAAGGCGAGAAGAAAGGACCTTCTTTTATAATGGACGAAAAAATAAGGATATAAGATCTTATATTTAGATTTTTTGAGAGAGGAATAATGAGAAAAATACAGCAAGTAGATGTTTATTACATAAAAATGAATATTAAAAATTTTTTAAGTTCAAATGGAGAGTGTTTGACCGTGATGATTAGTAGATAATTTGTTGGGGTTCGGTGAAGGTTGATAAAAAAAGAAAAAAAAAAAGAGTATTTTTTATTATCTGCCGACGTTTGGCCTTACAATGTAAGCCATCTTCAGGGCTATCATGAAGGTGAAAGTGGACTTGTTGTCACCTAGATCATAGATTTCCAAACCTTACCTCTCTGTAATGAACATTTAATCCAGGTGACAACACATCCCCTCTCGCCTTCATGATAGCTCTAAAGATAGCTTACAATGTAAGCCGAAACGTCGGGAGATAATAAAAAATACTCTTCTCTTAAAATTGTATTTTTTTTTGGATCTACCTTGAATGAACCGTGAAATTTTTTATAATTATGAATAATTGTTTATTCTCAAGTAAAATAAATTTTGGCAGTTATTATTTCTAATATTAATAACTTTTTGTATCCAGTATAAATTAATTTTTTTTAGCTATAACTAACAAATTGTTTCGACTGTATTATTATTTTTTTAAATATTTTTTTGGCATGCCAACCACTTGGGTCATTAATGCCATTTATGTGGGGTATCGATGAAATGAGTGCGAAAGAAAAGAGCAAGAAAAACATGATGGAGGTCGCGTTCCAGAACGCTAGCAATTGGGATGCAGCCATGAAGTAGGAGACACAAACGGAGAGTTCCGAGACAACCAGCGACGCCGAATTCGACCTCCGTAATTGACTTCCAGCTTATGTCAAGTCCATGAAATGCATGGCCTCTTTTGGTGAAACGTGGGAGTTTTGGTTTTAAGAAAGTAGGGAATTCCATTTCATCTGTAATGAAAACAAAAATTAAAGAAATGAAACTAATAAGAATAATTAGCTTATTAATGAATAAAAAAATAAGCATAAGAAAGTATACAAAAATAATTAAGAAGAAAATATGATAGAGAGTACTGAAGTAGAAGGAAGAGAGTAGAATTATCCCTAGGAAAGCCATGTCTGAATGGTGTGGGGAGGGGGGAGGCGTAAAAGGTTAGGCTGATGGGTAGCCCAAGGCTCTCGGCTGACATGGGCGGAGATCGAACTTCGTTAACGAACCTCTGACGAGCTGTAGTTCCCATTCCGCTGTTTGGAATCTTCTTGAGAACTTGCCCCTTGTCGCCTAATGTCCTCTCTGCAAGGGGAGGTTACATCTGCCAGCCTCAAGATGGCAGTACCATCGCAGACTTTGTGGAACTGTGATTGGTTATCAGTAACTCTCACATGTGCAAATAAAAACTCAAACATACCTTCCCAAAGATGCTTAGAGCAGATTAGCATGCAGGTCCTTCTGATTCTCCTTACTTAAATTTTCTCTAACCAGGTTGGCTTATCCGGTTCAATAAACTCCACTCAGGAAATCGACGAGGAAATAACACAAAAGAACAAATTAAAAACAAAACAAAAAAAAAACTTTTTTTGTAACTTTCCCTCATATGAGAGTGTAGGATAAATTCACTTTTTTTTTTTTTTTCACGATGTTACAATTATGCTTCTTAATGAGAAAAATCTAAGAAAAATCACAAGCTTTTAATATTGTATTTGTTGTGGTATTTAATCCCATATTAATTTTATACAATAAGTGCAAGGGAATAGAATAAAAAATCTAAACTGTCTCAGCCAGGACTCGAACCTGGATCTCCTGCTGGAAATGAAACCTTGGTGGGGTAAACGGTAGCATGCCAGCCCGGCAAGCAGGAGACGCAGGTTTGAGTCCCGGCTGAGTTAGAAAAATTTTTTAATTCTTTTCACTTGCATTTATTGTATAAAATTTATGTGAGAATAAATACCACAACAAATAGTAAATACAATATTTAAAAAAAAGAAATATAAGAAAAAAAACGAGAGTCTAATAAATAGCAAACAATGTTAGCTCCTTCGAGCATAAGACGATGTAATCGTCTTGCACGAGGGTTTAGACTCCCAGTAGAGTACAGGGAATATAATGAATTATCTGGCTAGCCTCGGTGGTGAAAATGGTAGCATGCCAGCCCGGCAAGCAGGAGATCCGGGTTCGAGTCCCGGCTGAGGTAGTAAGATTTTTTTATTCTATTCCCTTGCATTTATTGTATAATCACTAGCTTGGTCTGCTAAGGTCTAATACAAAGAACTATGTCCTCATTTTATTCTTAAAGGGTAAAGTGATATTGAGTCATTTACATAAATCGAACATAAAAGTAGGAAAAAAAAAGAAAAACATATTTCGAACTTTGTCTCATGCAGAGTAGGATAAATTTTTTTTTTTAAATCATACTATGTTACAATTTAAAAAAAGAAACACTGGGATTGTCTTCTATAGTCCATAAAAATAACCATGTCCTCATTTCTTGGAAAAGTGTCTTTCACAAAAATCTAATGTAAAAATAGAATAAATATCAATGGAAAAGAAAAAAAAAAAAACCCTTTTTGAACTTTGCCTCATATGAGACTACAGAATAATTTTTTTTTTTTTTTTTTTTTATTATCCAAGAAAATGAACCATGTCCTCATTTTTTTGTTATAAAGAAAAGTGATAATGAGTCATTTATAAAAATATATCCATTATTGACAGATAAATTGATATCATTGTTACTCATTTGCCTAAAAATAAAAATGCTTTTGAGATAAAAGACATTTGGTTCCTTTTTAGTCAAGTCTTTCAGTAAATATCAGCTTGAAAACAATTTTGCAAAAAATTAATTAGAAGAACTATATAAAATGGGGAGTTAAAAAATAGACAATTTAATAATTTCTGAGCAATTTAAAGTTACAATATAAATTCCATAATAAATAATGGAAGGATTCATAATCAAGAAGTGATAGGAATTTGACAGTTTACTTGGAGAATAAGGACTGTAAGACAAAGGACATTCAGTACAAAACTTTATCTAATCGATATGTTCAAAGAATACATAATAAATGTAAAAGGTATTTTTCTAACGTTAAAGTCTATTAATTTTTTTACAAAAAACCGCTTGTTATGAAAAATATTTATGAATGTAATAACTATGGAGGCCGGCCATACTAGAGCAAACTTTATTGGTCATATATTCCTTTTCGGCTTGTAAATTATGTTTCCTTATTATTAGATGATTTTAGTTGGGTTTCGGTCAAGGTAGATCCAAATAAATACAAATTTAACAAAAGTGTATTTTTTTTATATATTTGTAATTTTTTTGGATCTACCTTGACCGAACCCCAACTAAAATCACCTGATAATAATGGTCAATATTACCTCAGTCAATTATTTCGGGTAGTCACTGATAACATCGGTAAATGAATAAGTGGATCTTTAGTGTCGAAATTATTTTTAAAATTGCAGACAGTAGATTTGGAACACACACACACACACACACACACACACACACTCTCTCTCTCTCTCTCACACACACACACACATATATATATATCGAACATATATATTATTTATGTAATACAATTTTGAATGGAGCATATGTTTAGCTTCCTCTAATTTGGATCATTAAGGAAATTTTTCAAAAGTCGCGTCATGTCACCAACATGGTTTGATTTCTTAAAACTAATTTAGGCGCGATTTTTCTTAAATGCCTCCACATAGACTAATGGATGAAAGAGCTATGTATGGGCAGCTATCGAAATGTAAACATCTNCTTATATATATATATATAGTTAGCGTAACGAGTAATTCTAGGCAAATATAATATCCAAAATCTGGCTTATCTATCTTGACATAATACGATGAGAGCAGAGCTCTCTATAATCTCGCCAACAAATTAAATCACTCAACCCCCAAATTATTGAATATGTTATCAATTATGAATCAAATTTTGGATTTCATAATGAACTACTAATCAATCTCTCCCAGGAACTTATCCTTATCCTCTTCCATTACAAACTCTTATGTATTCTCAAGTACTTATCCAACACTTTGGTTATTCTTAACCTTCTAGATAAAACAAAGTTGTATTATATGCATTAAATTTTATAATATTTGTAAAATTGATTCCATTAATATATATTCATGGAATGGTTTATTAAGGAATTATTTAAATAATATTTTCGTTATTGGTTTTATTGCAATANAGTAGAGGTAACAAATATTATATAATAATAATAATAATAATAATAATTGTGTAACTGAGCAAGAATGAGTGATGAAAAATTAGAAATGTTTTTAACTGAGGATTTGGAAGCTGCGTCTAGTTTTTCTAGAGAAAAGATTTGACAATAATGGAAAGTTACGAGATAGATATAGTAGTAAAGAATATGATTTGTAAAGTATAGTTATCTTGGGGAATAATCAACTAATGACAAAAATAGTATTGACTGTTTTGACATTTTAAAGCTTCGATGAAAGAGATTGTAATTTTTTTTATTCAAACTAGCACAAAAAAAAAAAAAAAACTTTGAAATGTAAAATTCTGGACTTATTAAATTCTTAAGAGAGATGAAAATAATGAGACAAATAAATATTTAATTAGAGATAGAAAAAAAGGGGGGGAAACTATTCAAAGAAAAATTAACAGAAGAAAATTTGAGAGAATTATATTTTAATTAACTGCTACGTAATGAAATATTTTAGAGAAAAATGGCATTTTATATAAACTGTTTTTGACAAAAAGACTAAATTAATAATAAATCAACTAATAAATTCAAAAAATAATTAATATATTTTGAAGGTAATCGAAAAAAAACTGACTTCATATAGTTATAAAAAAAAAAAACCAATCTTGAAACATAAATAATGGTCAATCTTTTTGATGAATATTTCTAGAGTCTTCCCGAGGTCAAGGGAGTATAAACTTGATATAAATGAATACCAAAGAAGAAGGTTTTCACTAAAATAAACAAAACTGTATTATTGAATGAAAGCTAAGTTTTGACTCCAATCTCACATGCAGAAGATGAAAAAAATATCTAATGATAATAATAATAATAATTATTAGTCCCGGCTGAGGTAGTAAGATTTTTTTATTTAAGGAGGACACTAAGGGGGGTAAATGACGAATCCTAGAAGCCAGAGATAAGAGAAAATCCACAAAATTTTGTTCTAGTCGGAACGGAAAGGAAGAGTGGGAG
>KZ808957.1:175211-185240 GCA_000696205.2 Oncopeltus fasciatus
ATATATAAAAGTATAAATACATATATATCACCGATATTTTGTGCTCTAAACATTTTTTGGAACTAAAAGATGCAGAAATTAATGATTATTTCACATAGTATTTATTTTAGCATACCGCCTCCTTGTATAACCAATAGCCTGAAAACATAAAATTTAAATATCAAGTTACGTTGCTTTTTAATATAATTTTCGGGCACTTAAGCGTAAAGACAAATCAGTGCTATATTTTTCTGTGGATAGAGAGAATTGAAAATGCTTCTTTATTTTAAATTCTTAGATATTTTTTGTATGCATGTGTATAAGATTTTATTCAAGTTGTCCTTCGAAGTATTTTCCAAAATTTTTACCCCTCTTAGTCTCTAAAACAGACTGACACTCTTTAGTATATATGAATATATTTACATATAGCTAAATATTTGTTTTCCTTTAAGTAGGATCGATGAAGATATGAAAAATACAAACAATTAATGAAAGGGAATAGAATAAAAAAATCTATCTGTCCCAGCAAGGAATCGAACATGGATCTCCTGCTATCAGATCCGGTGCATTTACCAGTTATGCTACCAGGACGCGCTAGATATCTCATTAAATTCCCTCTACAGTTCACAGGTAATATTCACTCTTAGTCCTTTAACTGACTGAGCAAAATACAACTAATTCCTTATATTATATTTTATTTATTTTTATTTTAATTAATAAACTTATATAATACCAATCAATACCCCCTTCTCTTCAATCCAGGCATTTTCTATAGCCTTAAAAAAATTAAATACTCTAGTGGCGCCAGGGTAGCTCATGGGAACCGTTAGGGACTCGCAATTCTGAAGCTGCTGGTTCGATTTCCGCCCATAAATAATAATAATAAATAAACATAAATATAAGCTTCTACTGTGCCATGGATGTTTAGAAAGGAATGGCAACCTGTAGATTATCCCTCCCTCCACGACCCTAAATGGTTGAAAAGGGGGAATTGGATTTATATGTGATCAGTAAATTTAATTTTGTATTTTTTAGCTTCTTTAAAAATCTATCATATGCCCCATACTCTAAACTTACTCTATCCATAAAGTAAAATATAATCAACACCAGACAACGCTGGGGGTATATATATATTTAATTAAATAATTACTGAAAACCTACTAGTCAAAAATATCGAACATTTTAACAATTTCATGTTTACTAAACATTTTCATGTTTACTGTTTTTACGTCATATTAAAAAAAAAATTTTTTTTCGATTTGTTTAAGAAGTATAAACATTTTCCTCAGAAAATTTAAATAATAATATTAAACTTCAACAATTATTATATCTGTGATACAAATCTAGAGACTCAAGTGTGATTTATTACAATATACTATGTATGGCTTGGAGAATAAATTATTTATATAATATAAAGATTTATATAATATTGTAGGCATATAAATTTACCTCTATGGTATGAATGAACTGCACTTGTAAATATATAAATAAATAATTAGTGGATAGTAAATGTATTGGGCTAATCATTATTTTTAGATACAATCATTCATTCCAAGGTGCTAGTAACAGTGATAGCAGACTTGTTGTCTCTAGGATGTGTAGCAACCCCAAAGAATCCTGTATAAATACTTAATTAAATTATTTATTTTTAATATACGTTCATTATTCTCGCATAAAATAAATAATATGTTTGTGTGGTGTATGTATGAGTGCACTAGTATACAATTGTATATATACAATGATATTCGATTGCATTTCGTCATTTAAATGTTGGTCAGTCTGTAACATGAGTAACTTTATTCTCTTTGGAGTACACACAAAGGATTTCCTGAAAAGCTGACTTGAAGCAGATTTTGGAAAGCCCCTACAGCTCAAATAAAAAGATTCTGCGAATAAAATTGCAAAAGGGGGGGGGGAGGGGGTCTTCTTTGATGTCAATGCCATGTGGCGAGCAGAGAGAGAGAGAGAGGGATAAGGAATTGTCCGTCAGAAAAATGTATGGAAAAACAGCCCCATATATGGGGAGAGGATCCAATAAAACCACCCTCAGTCCACGAAAAACTTTGTCTATCAAACCTCACAAAATGGCCATATGGATATTAGGGCCAAGGGGATAGAGCGCCAGGAGATCTGCTCCAAAGAGTTTATAAAATTCTCTACTGGTCTGAAACAAATAAAAATACAGAAAGTTTGACGTGTAACTTTATCATAAATTGGATTTAAAACAAATACATTTTTTACTTTACACATTAGTTTTTACCTCTTATGTAATCGTACAACGGTTAGCTGATAGAAGTTTAAATACGGAATTTGGTATTTTAAATTTTGATTGAAATTTATTATATAACATTTACGAATTTCAAAGAAACGCTATTGAGACTGATCTAATTAAAGATTTGTATGTTTTCTCCGATCCTACCTTTATATATATATATATATATGAAATACTAATTGTATCTCGCATACATNTATATATATATATATATATATATATATGAATGTATGTGTGTGTTAAAACGCTTTACAAGCGTCAGTTTTCAGTATTTCTTTTATTTTTTATTGAAATTTGGCATGTTATTTGTAAATGCAAAAAGGGTTCGATATTAAGCGATATCGGACAAATATGAGTTGGGGAATTTTGAGAAAAGTCGAGGTTTTGTGAATAAAGAAAGTTTTTCACATCAAATATTTAGTTCAGAGTAAGACACATTTTTTTTCCAATTATTTAAGAAAAGAAATATTTAAGGAACACGCAGATTAATTTGAACAAATATGAGTGGGGGTTTACCTGAACCCTAAATTGTAATATAACAGTCTAGAAACTACAAGAAATTGTTTGTCTTAATGAAATTTGATATATAGATTTTAAAAGCTCAATATAGATTTTATTATTGATAAAATAACTTTGATACCCGACTAGTCCCACTAATAGTGTATAGGTCCTGGGTTCAAATCCTGGTACTGTTCAAACTAGATCGAAATCTGCATAGATATTAGATAATTACATATTAGAGGTTCGTTGCAAGAGTCATATACAGAGGACGTGATATATAATTCAATAGATATCAGTGAGGAGGGGGAGGGGTGCATCTGGAATTGACTGCAGGCAATATTTTTTGAAGCAGAAGTACAATTGTAAGCCAAATTCAGAATTAAATAAATGTTGGAACTTTTCTGTTTCCTTCATCATCTCCTTGATGGTGGTGTAATGTATTCATACCGGCCCAGAAAGCAGGAGATCCAGGTTCGAGTCCTGGCTGGGACAAATAGATTTTTTATTCTATTCCCTGGCATTAATTGTTTATAAGAAAGGAAAGTATCACATATTCCTGGCTTCTTCGTAGTTTAGTAATGGCGAAAACAATTATCCGATTAAAATAGGTGACTTTGCTTAGTTTGTTGGTAAGCAAGGCTAGAAAGTAAAGCATGATGAGTTGATTTATGTAGAAGGCTGTGGTTGGTCAACTTTTCAGGAAACCAGTTGAATTAAGGCTATATATAGTTAAGGTTAGGTTAGAAAGGATTCAACAAGTATCACCTATTATATAACTTGTAGCCAGTCTTGCTAGATAATACCATCTACAATCATTTGCTCTGAAGATGGCTGACTTTGAATTAAAGAATATATTATTTAAATATTTTTCTGCATTAAATTTTAAATCTTATATCCTTTCTGAGCAAACCTCAACTATTTATATCCAGATATATCATAGGATCTCTCTCCCTTCAAGTAATGAAGTACTTTTTCACTCAATGGTTACTTTTGATAAGGGGACGCTGATTTAAGCTTTTTATCTATTGGATTAGCCGTAACTTTTGTTCACTTTATCTCTTTAAATGAATGGTGAGTTGCTCTTAGCGGCTGTCTTTATGTAACACCATAGCTAATAGATTGATGTGTTACTGTTTCATGGAGTTTATAATTGTGCTAATTTTGGAGCAGTTAAGAATTTAGTATTATTTAGTATTTCTAATATTGTTTTGTTTAATAAAATAAGCAAATAATTCAAAAAAACCTTGGTATCTACTTTATATGGAAAGGAACTGTTCAAAATTTCTCTTTTTCTCATTATATTGATCCCACTTCCATTTTAAATAAACTTTCGGACCACGCATGGAATTTTTTTTTACTAATGCACCTGTACCTAAAAATTGTAACCATCCACAATAAAGTCCTGGACGCCTACTTAATAGCAAAGGAGACGAATCCAATCTTTTGTGTTTGGGTACCTGCGGGTAAGACAAGGAGGAACCGGAATCCAGCGAGCCAATCTCAACGTGAATCCTGCAGAAGACTTCTTGGAGGATCGCAATCTAAGATGTTTTGGACCCTTTCCAGGACGAACGAGGACAAGAAAACAAAGAAGATCCACAAAACCATGAGGAAGACAACACTTCTACAATAGCTCACAACAGATCCTCCTCCAGAAACGAATCCTAGTTTTCTTATAAGGTGGCCACCTCACCCCCAGTGAACAGGAATCATTAACAGAGATGCCACTGGAGACATACCAACCTCTTGAATTGTTATTTAATATTATATTATTCCTTTTTATTTATAATGCAATGTTAAATATAATCGTAATGGAAAAAAAATATGAAAAATAAAATTATATCAACATTACGAAGGTTCTTAGGCTTCTACTGTTACATTTTTAGCATTACTTGATTAAATTTCACCAGTTTAATGAATAAACAATTTCTAATTGCAGTAATATTTTATTTTTATGAATGCATTATTCAAATTAAATCGTATTTATTTATTTCTAATAGTTATCTAATATATTATTTTTATTTTTATTTTCTACAGTTCTAGGAAAGAAAATACAGTTTTCAGCTTTCTTGCGCGCAAGAAATTTTAATATTTTCTACAATAGAAAGAAGAATAGAAGTTATAGAAGTGTATTACTTTCTTTATTCCTTCATCCCGTCACAAAAAGCAATGGAGAATATAATGTAATTGATAAAAATTGTACTGACAGAAAGGGAGTTTCAAGGCATTTGAATTCAAAAATAAAAAAAAATTAGGGCTATACTGGGCGTTCAAAATTCGGGAACGAAACTTACTGAAGTCTATACGAGAGAAAAAAACATAGCATGGGGACTTTTCACCCCCTAGTTAAATTTAAAAAAAACTTTTAAGCATGATTTATCTTCTTTCACCCTCATTGAATAGGGGGTTAAATGAAAAAAAAAAATAATAGTATTTCGGGGAAATCATTAAATGCCTACTCGAGAACTAATGTTCCTAGGGAACGTTAAAAAAATTAATAAATATTAAAGTAAATTATATCATAATAATNCTCCTTCAGACATATCAGATAATAAAAAATACAACTTTTTTAAAATTGTATTTTTTGGACCAACGTTGATGGAACTCCAACATAAAACAACTACTAGCTGTATGTGAGTTTTTCTTGATTAGTATAGTTCATTTGGTGTTAACTAGTTGACCGTCGAGCTTTATGAGGCATGGGAACTTATTTGTAGACAAAAAAGCTTTTTTTTTAAATTTTCGCCAACGTTCCAGCCAAAATTCTTCAGACTTGATTTAGTTACTGTAGAGCATGGGTCTCTCCCCACCACCCCATTTGCTCAGAAGAAGGGCTGAAATTTAAGCCGAAGCTTAAGCGAAAAAAAAACTTTTTTGTTTACAAATAAGTTTTTAATTCTTCATCTACCAAGAGTGAATGCCAGGATAACCTCTCTTCATTAAATATTTTGTGTTTATCAGATGCTTGCCTGTAATTTCTGACATCAATCACTATATATTCAGAATAAAATATCCTTGGCAGTCATGAGTGACTTTCAAAAATGTATTGCTTTAATTTAGCCTAAAACTGTGGTGGAAAAAGAGCCATTGTTTATTTCATCGGTCGATTTCGATTTTAAATTTTAAAGGAGATGTGCAGTGAACATGGTTGAAAGGAAAATTTCACAAACAATTCCATGCACTCTATTGGTTGTGTCATGCTTCTCATACATGAATATAATCTTTTTTATCCTACATTTTGTCGAAGTGGTCAATTTCTGATGGGCCTTTGTGAATATATATTGCTTTTATAAAAATCCAAGTCTGCAGAGAAATGAAAAAAGAAAAAAAAAAGAAAGATTCAGCCGTGTATTGATGGGAAATAATAGGAAAAAAAAGAAAGAAAATAAAACTGAGAGATACATAGAAAACCTTACAGAGAGAAAATGGCTTCTAGGGAAAAGATTGTAAAAAGGAAAAATGATTTGTTTCTGAGCTGCTCGAAGGATGAGATGAAGGGGAATTACTTGGAGTGAGATTGACAGGACTAGTGAAGAGGGTCATTTAAAAAAAAAGAAGACACAACAAGTTGTGGCAGATAAAACAAATGACATACTGGAATTGTGATATTTAAAGGAAACCATTCATCATGATATCACATTGTGAGCTGTGTAGGATTATAGTTTAGTATAGACTTAGGATACTTGTAATTTGTAAAAAATAAAGTAAAAGTTATGAATATCATAAGTAATAATATTGCAGGTTAAAAAAAAACAAAAAAAAACCCACAAAACTTAATTGACTAGTCTCTTGCCTTGAATTGAGGGAACTACTTACATATTTAGAAGGTCAGTTAGGCCTCTAAAATTTTGACATGAAGGTTAGGAGCCCAAGAAGTTCAAAGGTTAACCTTACTGGACATTATCAGGAGAGGCGGGTTCAAATACCGCTCTAGCACATATTCTTTTTCTTTTAGTGAAACGTAAACTTTGGTTAATTAATAGCTTATCACATTTCGATATTTTTTTTTTTCAAATCCTGTTTTCTAATTAGCCATATAATGGGACTAATTTTGTTCGTGGAAAAATATTATCATGCATTTATTAGTGCAGGTGTTTACAGATAAGAGGGTTCCAAATTAGGGACATGTCGCTTATTTGAATCCTCGGGTAAGTCAGGGTGGAATATTTGTTGCTTATATTTTATCTTGAAATATACTCATAAGGTAGGATACATAGAAGGGAGCATTAACAATGGCTCTGAGGACTTTGGACTGGAAGGATTGGATGCATTGTATGTTGGAAGGTTTAGCGGTGCCCCAGAGTTCTATATCGTATGTCCAAATAGGTTTAAGAATAATTTTGTATATTGTTAATTTGTTGTGTACTGATAATTTCTATGTTCGTCCGAGTCTCCTTGTCTCTTTTGCCTTATGTGTTCTTTCCAAGTAAGTCTTGAGTCCAAATAGAAACCGAGGTATCCTACGGAATTGGATTGGGGAATAGGAATTTCGTTGAAGGAGAGATTAAGGTGAGGTTTTGTGCAGAGAGTGAATGTGACTTGGACACATTTGCTTTCATTTATTCTTATACGCCACACCTTGCACCAAGCAGCTATGTAGTTGAGGTGTACTTGAAGGATATCAATAGCAACTGTGGGATAAGGATCGGACGCGATGATGGCCTTATCATCGATAAATAAGAATAACTTAAACAAAGGGGATTATAATTTTAATGAGTAGCACAGGGGATCCGTTCGGGTCTTGCAATCCTGACGCTGAGGGTTCAAATCCCGCTCAGGACAAACTTTTATTTATAAATGAAAGATTGTCCTGAGCTAGGAATGTTAAGAATGGGGTGGAAACCAGTAAATAGCCCATCTCCCCATGACCCTAGTGGTTGACAGGGAGGCTAACACATTAAAAAAAAATTAAACAAATTATTTTGGAAAAAAAAAAAAGTCAGTCCTACTGTAGGATATGAAAAGTAAGAGGTGAAGGTAGCCTAAAGATGGTTTGGCAGCACACCATTCAGACCGCCTAATGTTTTCTAGTTCATTGAAAAATGGTACCCGATTAGGGCTGGGTGTCCCAGGGGCCATTAGAATTAATCTGAAAAACTAAAAACCCAAAAAGAAAAAGAAAAAAAACTATGTCTTGCGAGTACTGAACCTTATTTACAGGACTACAGTGCCTTAATATACAGCCTTGATTAGATGTATTTTTTTTTCTTCAAAAAGAGTGAAGTGTTTTTGTAAGTTTTACTTCTTGTCCAATTAAAACTGCTTAATTTATTAAAATAAATTATTTATTTGTGTGCATTGCTCTTCTCTTGTTCTTTATAAGTTCTTTTTAGTAGAAAATACTCTCCGAATATAGTCATTGCGGGTTACAAAAACCTGTGTCTTTTGAATTGAGTGGCTACTTTTAGATGGCCTCTCGCCCCAAAGCTGTAAGTGATTGTAAGGGAGAAATAAATAAAAAAATAGAAGAAAATTCGAGAAAAAAACTTTTCATTTCTTAGGTAAATCGTGATTTTTTTTCATTAAATAATATTAAATAAAATATCAGATAACGTTTTATTAATTTTGTTTAGACATGTTAGACTGAATTAAAAAAAAAATGAAATAGTCAATAACTATGAATTTAATAGCTATTATTGTAGCTCACCTGATGAGTGTTTTATAAATAAGTCAAACTGTTAGCCTATGTAACTACTCTGAAACAAAATTGTTTCCAAGCGGTTAAAAATTCTAGAAGCACTTGATTGATATAAGTTTGTGGATTCGCTGAAATTTGACTTAAGATTGCGTATTTTTTTGTAGTACTGGTCAATGTCGTTTTTGTCTTTCCGGATCTGTTCTAGCCGTTCTGCCATTTCCTTGGTGGTCGGAAGGTGGTCTCTGGATATCTCCACGGTTTCGAAGCCAGAGCTCTCAGTCTCGAGGGACTTCCTACCCTCGAACGCCCAGTATCCCGGTCTGAGGCCCAATACCTCCCGGGAAGTGAAGACGTCCCCTACCTCCAGCTCCCTCAAGAGGAAGACGTCTTCGCAGGAGTCGCTGTCTCTCTCGCCGGCAGGACCTCCTCTCAGCGCAGTCTTGAGCTTGGTCGTGAGCTCCGCGATCTCCTTCCCCATCGCCTTGTTCACCGTCTCCAGCTTGTGCACTGTGAGGATCAGGTCTTCTTCGGGGCTGAGCGCCTCGCCTCGCTCGAGCTTGAAGCGCGCCGTCAACAGCTTCTCGTTCAGTCGGGCGTACAGGTGAGATATCTTCCCCTTCAGCACGTCAATCGTCACTTCCTTCTCGAAGAGCTGTTCTCTCAGATCGTCCCTCTCATTTCTCATGTTCTGAGCCCGTTCGTAGAGAGACTTAATCTGTTCCTTACACTTTCCTATGGGGTCATCTGAGCTCACGACGGCTATGGCGTTGTCGAAATCGGCTTTCAACTGGTTCTTATCAGCCAAGAGTTTGTCTACTTCATCTTCCAAAGTCATCAGCTTGGCCAAGTCTTCCTTCAGCGACTTGTTTTCTTCAAGAAGCGCCTCCAATTGCCTCTTAAGCGCTTTTATTTCAGAGACTTCCTGCTCCAGATTGTTCACATATGCCTGCAGCTCGTTTATTCTTTGTTGCAATTCCCTGTTTTCCTCTTTCATATCTTCGACATTCTGTATTTCAGGGAAAATATAGTCGTTGGAGTACAATTTCAGCCGATTCAGAAGCATGTCTCTCTCCTCCCTCAGGAACTCCGCTTCAGCTGCCCTCCTTTTCAAAATGATTATCCTTGATTCGATGTCCTCTACATTTGGTGTGAAAGCATTAAATTGCATTTGATCCATTACTTTAAATTGTTTACTTCAGTGCTATCATTCAAAAATAAATTAAATTATATAGAAATGTACATGTCGAATTCAGTGGAAAAATGTAAACACTAGTATAATTTAGTTGGTGAGGTTGCATAGTCTAAAAACTAAATAAATAAATCGATTTATACTTTGATAAGTGTTTCTTATATGATCTCTATGGCAATAATATACCTTTTAGAATAAATAAATGGTATTAGATGCTTTTCAGCTAATCTACTAGAGAATATTTACAGATTTCCCATAGCTAACTGATCCCATATTGGATAAGCTAAAAATATGGTCCGTTATAAATTTTATATGTAAATATATGTTTTTTAAAAAACAATAAATGAGAGGGAACAGAAAATAAAAAACTATCTGTCCTCGCCAGGAATCGAACCTGGACCTCCTGCTATCCGGGCTGGAATGCAAATTAATCCATTACACCACAAGGAC
>KZ808958.1:43123-69088 GCA_000696205.2 Oncopeltus fasciatus
TGCTCATATATATTAATAGACATAACTTTTTTAGAATCTCTTTATTAACTGAACAATCTAACTTTATATGTTTACCTAATAACCTAATTGAAGCTTAAAACAGAGAGAGAGAGAGAGAGAGAGAGAGAGAGAGAGAGAGAGAGAGAGAGAGTGAGAGAGAGTATGTGATTGAGAGAAATTAGGTGGGCGAAGACAAGAGAAGGAATGAGTTGATATGTTTGGGACAGGAAGAGAGTAGAAGACAAAGAAGAGTGAGAAAGGGAAAAGTAGTCAAATGGAATGAGGAGGAGAGAGAGAGAGATAGTTAATTAAGATGTCCTCTCTCTCTCTCTCACTGTCTGTATGTGTGTGCGGAGGATGCAGGAAGATAGAGATCTGCAGTCACACAGCCGACTACGCACACATTCTCCGCCATTGTCTCGCGAGCCCATTGTCCGCCGCTGGCAGGAGATAGCGCCACTCCTGCCTCACATTTAACCCGATAAAGGCATTAGGTCCCCCCTCCCCTCCCACACACAGCTGATCACTCTTCCACTAGCCGGCTAGGCTTGCCCTTTGGGAAAAGGTCCCCCCCCCACCCCCTTCGATACGAAAGACCATTGTCAATGACTGAGAATCCTCATCTTAATCAGTACAATGCCTGGTAAAGTTATTTGGCTTCCTCTGGATGTATTCATTTTGGACTATCTTAATCACTACCCCCTCCTCCCCCTCTCGCAACAACATTAATTAAAGGATCCTCATTATCAGGGAAAGAAAAGGGTCTATTGATGATAAATGTAGCAAATCTTACATCATTCTTATCTGATAACAAGAATAATGGTCCACGGTGTCTGAATAGTGACATTTCTTCCCTTTAACAGAATAAATTTATATTCTTTTCTACTATTTATTCAAATATTACACGTTTTTAAATTATAGTTCCATTCAAAATTATCTTCCGCTTTTAGTTAGAAATTTCAATTTCGAATAAATATGTGTTAAATTGCAATAAAATTAAAATATATTTTAAATTCTAATTATTGAGTTGGAATTGCTATACTACCTTATCACATCAATTACCTGGCTTTTATTTTTTTACTAGTATAGCCTATATAGTTGTTAAGTGTACATTAATGGTAACTGACTAGGACTAATAAATTTTCACACACACACACACACATATATATATAGTAAACAAGAACAAGAATAAAGAAGATATATATATGTGTGCAGTAAACACACAAAGAGTATATAGACATATATAACAAATATATATAGTAAATAAGAACAGGTGGGATAAAGAGTGCAGTAAACACACAAAGAGAAACATTTTCGGGGATTTTTGGCCCATCTGAAGAGAGACTGGTTAGTCAGAGACCAATCTCTCTTCACTACTCACTGAAAAAAGAATTAAAATTTGGCTAATTTTTTTTCTTTTTTTGTCTTCACTACACTCTTCCTCCCACCTGTTCTAAAGGTAATAGCTACAACATAGTAACAATAAAAGCAAGGCTGTTACAAATAATGACCTGGAATTTACGCTTATTGGTCAAATGTCCTTAGATTTTCATCTTATTACCACCATTTGTACCTAATTTGTTTTCAAAATGTTTTTAGCTACATTTGTTTAATTTTTTTTGAACCTTTGATTTATGGATATCCGTGGGACTTTTTGTGATTAAATTTCGATAGATAACAACATATATATTTGAAATTTCGTGATTATAAGTATAAACATTTAATATAACACCTCGAGAGCAAATATTGAGTATATGCAAATGTAAAGGAATAAGTATCATAATTCTTTCGAATACTTTCAGATGCAAATTGTAATGTAGTCCGAAAGTGAAAACGCGATTTTGATAATTTACGGATGAAGGGAGAAACTGAGAGGGAGAAAATATTTTTTTATATACATATCATACACATATACACACTTAAATACAAAAATATTACTTTATTTCTCACACAAAAATAAACATTCTGTCCACTTCTTAATAAATGTCTCAAAAGCCCATATTTTTCATTATAATAATTATAATATAATATTCAGAGAAATGGATTATTTTTCGTAAATAATTTATAGCANATATATTAGTAATTATTATGCCCCTACGCATGCATTTAGATCTGTAAGAGTACGTTTGTACTTTTTGAAAGTTAATAAATAGTATAAGTCTATGTAAATAAATATTTTAACTCAATTTGAAAAATATTAGTTAGAATTTTAAAATTTTTTTTTACTAAAAATTTTAAACCACTTTATTTACATTTAAAAAATTGCATGTACTTATAACATAATTCTGTCTGAAAAGTTAATTGTTCTTTAAAAACATTACTTGTTACTTACACGGAAGAATAAGAATCTAGTAATTTTTCTACATTTTTGAACAGTGTGGCGTACAATAGAATTTGACAACTAAAAGTTAACTCAAGAACCCTATGCAACCATGTTAGTTTTAATTCCATAGCGAAGGGTATAGAAATAATGTTATCAGTGGCTACTAAGAGACGCTAGAAATTGATTTTGGCAATACAAATCGGCAGATAGCAGCATGCGTGGTTCCTGTGCCACCTCGTGGGAGCCGAATTTCTGTCAGTACTTGTCTCCGCTGACGGACTCATTATGCCACGGAACGCGTCAGGAGTCCGCCACAAAAAAAAAAAAAAAGAGGAATAAAAGAGAAGTAAGGAGAAACGGAAGGAAGTGAAGATAAAGGAGGCTAGTACACGATCCCCTAATGAGTTTCTTTCGAAAAGCTATCTTCTTCAATGTAGTCTCTCTTCACTTACACATCCCACGGTAGGTTTTTTTTTCTTCATATTTCTCTAGAGATTTTTAAGCCGTACCTTTGTGCCTTGGGGCAAATTAAAATGTTATACCACGCATTTCTTTGTAATTAATTATAAAAGGGACATTTTTCTTGTTTTTTTACCTTAGGGTTATATATAGATATACATACGTATATATGTAAGATAATGGAGGATCATGAAACTCATTTTAAGTTTATAAATATTTAATTTAGTTGTGGTATTTTATCCCACGAAAATTTCAAACAATTATTGAGAGGGAATAGAATGTTTAATAATTGTTTGTCATTTTAATAATTGTTTGTCATTTTAAGTTTGTTTTTTTTTAACTTGTAATCTGTACTTATAAATTTGATTGTAAACATGTTTTGCATAATAGATGATATTCGGTTCAGAAAAGCTGAATAACAGAAATATTATGATTATTTTTCTAACATATCATTCTAATATCGAGAATTTTCTACGATAATAACTCATATGATATAGCGGAAAATTCTTATAAAATAATACGTTTAAAAAATATTATTTATGTAGCACTGATCTTATGACTTATTTAGTACCCAAGTCTTAAATGTGATTCAAAACATTTAAAAAAATAAATTCTTATTTAATTTTAGAATATAACATTATGAACATATAATATTTACTGTTTCTTCTTCCGGGTTGGACCGTGTCAAGTTGATGATATTTGCCGAGCTTTCGCATATCATATGATGGCTTCTTCAGGGCTGAATAGAGAATGAGAGCTGTAAAAGAGAGATTTAAAAAATCCAGGTGGTATATAAATACTATGTTTTATACACCAGGTGTATATCAACAACTTGACACGGTCCAACCCGAAACTAGAAACGGTAAATATATCTGACGACCGTCGAAGCCTACGTGAACAAGTATTATTATTTGTTTATTTCTTGAATAATGTTTATGTATTCCATTATTTGTACTATTTCTCCTTTGAGGATGTGATTTTTCATCTGGTCAACTCATCTACTGAAAAATTCATTTGAGAACTAGAACTTAACTCAGGAACCCTATTCAACCGAGGAGTAGATTCATCTCGGAACTCATTTTGGCTTCATTCTTTGGCGTCTTTCAAACCCTTTTCTGGAAACCACGGACTTCTCAATAGACCCCACGAGACTGACACAATGAGTTTGAGGCCGACTCTTGGCATATTTCAATCGAGAAGTAGAATTCGTTTGAGTTTTTGTTGTTTATAATAGGGTGTTTTCCTTTAGACAACCAATCCCCATATAAGAGTGATTAAATGTAAAAAA
This sequence comes from Oncopeltus fasciatus, assembly GCA_000696205.2. Lineage (NCBI taxonomy): Eukaryota > Metazoa > Arthropoda > Insecta > Hemiptera > Lygaeidae > Oncopeltus > Oncopeltus fasciatus. The sequence continues at coordinate 47,194 of KZ808958.1, forward strand.
CCAGTGAAATAATGAATAATGATGAATATTTTAAAAGTAATTTTCAATCGGATGTGGACGATCAGCCGGACGTTGAGTTCTTTGAAGAAAGAGAGAGGCGAGTGAGTGCGGGTACTGGTGAGACGTACAATGTGCCAGGTGATCTTGTGAGCTTGGAAGACCTTATTCTTGCAAAAGTTCCTTGAATATGTATTCGCAATAGATATATATTCGCGTTATAGCATTCGCAATAAGGATTGCGAAAGGACGTTGGATAGCAGGGATGGCTCGGTGTCCGTATAATCCCAGTCTCTGTTCACGTATCGAGTCATTGGTGAAGATTTGTTGACCTGGAAGAAATCAGCTTACAATGCATAAAGAATTAATATAGAAAAGTAGGCGTTTCTTGTATTGCATATTTTTGTACATTGGCTCATCCCTCTAAATTTTTAAATATTTGCAAAAATATTTATTTCGAGTTTTAGGACCTTACACAAAATTTTTTAAAAATACCATAGGGATATCGCATAATAAAATACCATTTATCCATATCTACTCTCCTACATATGATTTACTTTTTAAAGGTTTGATGATATGGTATACATGATGGTAAATACGTGTTTATGCATAAACAGTATAAATATATTTTTGATTAATTGTAACTTTTTGGTTTTCACTTATATTTGCGCGCTATGAATACATACACATAATAATGTACTAATTTCAGTGCAATTTTCTCTATAGAAACAAAGGAATTTAAATTACAATTATGTCAGGTAATTGGCAAAGTTCCGTTATCTATTGTGGTTTATTTATTATTAAGGCTATAAAACTTCCCAGACTTTGTATTTATTTTACCAGGATAAACTAGAAGACGTTAGAGTGAGAGTTCATTAAGAAAGTTTCTTTAACTAATGACTTCAGCCAGAGATAAAGTTTTTACACTACAATCGTGACACTATGAATGTGCAATTACTTCCATATCCATACCACTTGTTTAAGACGTACTGTAACATTTAATTACATATGCATGAAAATATTCTAAATTATGTATGCCATGCACATCCCCAAAAATATAAGACTATTCCTCCCTCCTTTATGTATGTTGAACGAGGAATGAATTCCAGAAAACTCAGATTCCAGAGGTCCTCAATACGAAGTCTGGAAATTCTTTAGCCATATTAATAGCTATTTTAGGAGTAAGCACAAGTAAAATTTCAGCACATTATTGTTATTATTTTTTTTTAAATAATCTCATATAAATAATAATGGAAATAGATTTTTCCTATTATTTATCTAAATTTATCGAAAACTTTTATAATGGGTAAAAATCAGATGAATCTTAAATTGAGAGAATTATAGAGAATATATTATTACTAATTTTGTCAAAAAGTATTAAAAAAATGTGTATTTTTTAAATTGTATGTTTTGCAACAACCTTGACTGAACTCCAACAAAAAATATTAACTAATGACCTTTTTTAACTTTGACTTTAATTATAATAATATATTTTTTCAATTCAAAAATTTTGAAGAATTAATAAAAGAAACTTTCTAATCCAAATGTAGGATATGGAGATATAAAAAAAATAAGAATATCATTGTTCTTTCTGCTTCTATTTAAGAAAATTTTTTAACTTTTAAATGATGTTTATTACATTTTCATAAAATACTAATGAAGGTTTATATTGATTTGTATATTACAGGAGGCAAGTTTGATGACTCTTCAAGCTTTAACTTTAGAAGTCCTTTTCTTAGAAATCCAATTTGGCATTTTAATTTTTTTGCACAATTATTTTTTGAATTGTTTAATGGCTGACTTTAGCGGAAGGTGGGAGAGGAGTTTTAGGAAAATCAAATTCTTCGTAAACTTATTCTCCAGTTTTACAGCTGAAGAATATTATTATTTTTATTTTCAATGTTATTCAAACCTCCACATGTTTAGAATATATCTTTTATAATTGAACAATCTGAGTTGTTTCATTGTACTTAACTTAATATTTATAAATATATTTTACAACATTTTCAGGGGAAAAAACATGGTAATAAAGCTATTTTTTGGGTAAACTCAAGAGTAGGTACAAAAATTAAAATCAAGGTATGATATTATGCAAACTAATGGAATTATTGTATGCTGAAATTAAATATAGCGGGAGGATTTGAAGTCTCAAATAGAAGTAGGATAAGTATTGCGTATTATTATTATGAAATATATAATAATATGCAATAGGTGTAGTATTATTTTCAATATTAATTTTCGATAAATTTTATTCTAAAAATGTCTGTAAATGTTTATATTTAATAATTTAACTGTGAACGTCATACTATAATTTACCATTATATTTTACCCCTTTTTTTGTATATATTTTTATTTTGAGTCCTTGGGAATCTGCCTAGATTTCAATACTAAAGGTGTGTGGCCATTATCACAGTTCCTGAAACTTTCTACAATTGTCAATAGCAGAAGACATAAGGATAACCATTAATTAAGAGTGAAGACACGCTCTGGATCTGTGCGTTGGCACGGCTGTTTCGAAGGAGAGACTCATTCGCGATACCTTTCTTCCGAAATCCTGAGGCAGTAGTTTTCGAAAGCCTCCCCCGAAGATTTGAGGGAGGCCCAATCAGGACGAGGCGATTACCCAAGGGCGGGTAGGCTGTGTCGCGGGAAATGACTCCGGAGGCCTAGAGAGACCAGTTATTGGAGGCGGCTCGCAGCTCTTTTAATTTCTCTCCGGGGTGAAAGGCGGAGAGAGATTTTCTCACCCCTTACCCCCTCCTAAATTACTTTCAAAATATTTTCGACTAATCTTTCCCTTAGAGAAAATCCTTCATTTTGACAGAAAATCATCTCTTTCATACGAATTACTTTAACCGACTAGGTATATACTTGGGGACAACTCTTTCACGCTTAAGTTTCGTAAACTAAGCGAATTCCTGAGTATTATAACTCATTTATGTTTGTTTGATCCTTCCATCTCATGTAAACCAACCTTCAATTTTCGTTCAGATAAAAAAAAAATGAATATTTTATTTATAATTTTAAATAATGTCATGTACGGGGAGTTAATTGACATTAAAACCTTGAGAATAAACTATGAAAATGTTTATAATTTTATATTACGAATTTACCTCCATGTATTCCAAAGTAGATTTTAAATAATCATTGTAAAATACAGTGCCAAGTAAAGGTTTACCCTATAGTTTTTAAAAGCGACTTGTCGAATTTCTTTAAGAAGAACTAAAAACTATGTGCTGTGGACGCTACCTTCCATACATGACTTGTCTTNAAAACTGATTTTAAAAGTGTTGCTATCTTTTTTATGCAAAATTTTTTAAATTAGTGGAATATTTAAAAGAAAATTTAACATAAGTTAATGTGTTTAAGATTATATCCTTTATGAAAATCAAGCTATTCACATTGTTACCATGACCCGCTTTTTTAATCTATTACTAGAAATAATAAATTGACAAATTTCATTATGAAATTAGTGTTTTAAGTAATATTTAAAATAGAATAAAAACATTTAAAATTAACTTAAAAAGATGTCTGAGACGTTTTGTTTAAACATAGTAGATTTCATATGTAAACTAGAGCTAAAGACTAAATGGATTTCAGATGCCGAGAAAAATAATTGGGAGAAAATATATTTCTTATATAGATCTCTTATAAGTCTATATATAGATAATTTTATATGACTCTATCATCTATAATAAAAATAGAATGGCATAGAGAAAAAATTGAAGAAAATACCTCCTACAACATAATATAAATAAAATTAAGTAATAAAAATGAATTCTTTAGTCATAATGAAATATTTTTATATTTACCAATGCCGAATTACTCCTATTTCAAAATGACAAGTCAGGAGGCACCATCAGCAGATGGTGTCTAGGATGTCTAAAGAGTCATTGATTGGCATGTGGGGATAAGTGCATCTAGCAGTGCCTTCTCAGGCAAATAATGAAAAATAAATTTAAGTAAAAAAATTATTTGTGTCACAGTCACCTGACCAAAAAAAGAAAAAATTCTGTGAACAATGTCAGAAATTTGTTAAAGATTAACTGTTTTTTTAAGATGATTTTAGTTGGGGTTCGGTCAAGGTAGATCCAAAAAACACAAATTTAAAAAATGTATTTTTTAATAAAGGATTATCTGCCAACGTTTCGGCTTACATTGTAAGCCATCTTCAGGGCTATGATGAAGATGAGAGAGGACGTCCTGTCCCTAAGTTCACATTTCCATGAGAAGTTCACAGTCATGGAAATGTGAACTTAGGGACAGGACGTCCTCTCTATTCTTTATGATAGGCAGCCCTGAAGATGCCTTACAATGCAAGCCGAAACGTTGGCAGATAATCCTTTATTAAAAAATACATTTTTTCAAAATTTTTGTTTTTTGGATCTACCTTGACCGAACCCCAACTAAAATCATCTTAGAATAATATCTACGGTCAACAAACTCTTCTTTTGAATTAACTGTTTTTGTCTGTTCAAAAACCATGAGTGCCTTTGGAATAAAATGAAGAAAATTGTATATCACTCTCCCTACGCGTGTAGGGGATGAAGAACTATTTTCTTCGCTATTCAAGAGGGAAGAAAAAATTTCCCTGTGACAGTAGCTGAGGGGAGGGGGTTTGGGGGAGGGTTTGTCGGGACCACCCTGACAGACAGGGCAGACCCTCCTCACACAGCTCCCCCCGGAACTAACAAGCATCATTAGGACGGGGAAAAGCGAGGGTGGGAGCGCTGAGTCGGCGGCTTGTGAGAACGGATGCAAAACTTGTTACGGCGAGTCAGGGTCCTGGCGAGAATGTGTCTCGTTAGGGTGAGACGTCGTCGACCTGAGCGGCCTCTGCCACTGCCCGGAAACTTGGGGGAGTATTTAGCAACCCCCTAGCGATTCACCGACCATATATATCCATAACTTGCTGATAAAAGAAGCGTAAACCTACTCTCATAAATATTATTGTTTTGTGGCATTTAATCCTACGTAAATTTTAACAATTTTTAGTACAAGGGAGCAGAATAAAAAGTCTAACTATCCCAGCCAGGACACGAATCTGGATCCCCTGCTATCCGGGCCGGTGCATTTACCAATTATGGTAACAGCTCTTCCGTGCATAAGACGATATATTCGTCGCCCTCGGAGGTTAGACTCTCGACACTAATGTGGGAAATTTAATAACTTATCAGACTTGTCCTGGTAGCATAATTGGTAAATGCACCGGCCCGGATAGCAGGAGATCCAGGTTCGTGTCCTGGCTGGGACAGTTAGATTTTTATTCTGTTCCCTTGCACTAAAAAATTGGTAAACCTACTCTTATCATCTCACCCTCTTAATGGCTATTTAACATAACAAGCTGGAGCCATTCAATTAAGGCAGGCTTTAAACCGTTCGTGAGATAATTTGTAGAGAAAATGATTTATAATCGTAATGACTTTTTTAAATCTCTTTTTGAAAATGCGTCTTTTTCGTAAATCATTAAATAGCATGAACACCAGAAAAATAAATTTCTCATAAATTATTTCCTATAGGTATCTGTCGTTAAAATGCTTAAATTCTTGTTCATAATCCAATTTTGTCCTGTTAGCCCCCTCCCCATTTTCCAACTTCAAACATCAATATTTTTTTCAACAAAAAGCCAAATTATTTAATTTTATTCCTATGTATATTCGCGAAAAAAACTTTCTTACTAACACATCTCTAGAGTGACATACATTCTAAATACTGATACCAAATGAAGAAGTTAGTTTATTGGTAGAAGTCAATTATTTCTTCAGCATTAGAAAACTAAGCAAATGCTATCCACACCCAAGTCCAAACCAGAAGACACAGTACAAACCACAAATAACTAAAGACAAACGCTTTATTTAATCAAGTTACAAAACTGCATCAACTCAAAGTAGGAACAACGTAGCATTTAAAACTAAATATAAAGTTCTTAGTAGGGAATTATTTGGGGTTCGATCAAAATATTATTTGAAAATATGTATTTCTTATTATCTGGCGACGTTTCGGCTTATTTTGTAAGCTATCTTCAGGGCCGTTGAAATACAATGTCATATTACATGAAATTTGGCCTAACTAAAACTAATGTGACATGAAATGCTTAAGATCAGATCTTCATGACTGAGAGTTAAGGATTGAAAATAAGGAAAGTTTAAGATGGACAAATGAAGAGTGGACAAATGAAAGTCTTACATTTCTTTTAATTGTATATTTTTAGATAAAATTCAGCGAACCCCAACAAATTCTCTGCTAATAATCCCCACGGTCAAAAACTCTCCATTTTAAACATAAAATACTTTTAAATAGACAGATATTAGTAAAAACTAAAAGGAATGTAACAAATATTACTACATCTCTCTCAAAGAAATCAAACTATTCACATTGGTACCATTAAACGACTATTGTCAAAATTATTTACTTAAAACTATGATATATATATATATATATATATATAATTATCGTAAGTTAGGAAACCAAATTCTGTATTGAGCAGTGTTTTGAAAATCCTTTTACGAATTCGTTCATTGCTATGTAGACTGTGGAAGAGGAGGCCACAGAGGAAATTCATTAATAAATTTCTTAATGTCTTTCTTACTATCAGTGTTGTTGAATACATGCCTGGAAAATAAAATATGAATATCTAAATAGCTAGACAATGTCAGCTCCTTCGAGCATAAGACGATGTATTCGTCTTTCTCGTGGGTTAGGCTCTCGCTAGTGTGGTGAAAATTTAATAAGGTATCTAGCTCGTCCCGGTGGTGTTATGGAAACATACCGGCCCGGCAAGCAGGAGATCCAGGTTTGGGTCCTGGTTGAGACAGATAGATCTTTTTATTCTATTAATTGTTTAAAATTTACGTGGGATAATAAACCACAACCAAATTAATATTTATAAATATATTTTACAACATTTTCAGGGGAAAAAACATGGTAATAAAGCTATTTTTTGGGTAAACTCAAGAGTAGGTACAAAAATTAAAATCAAGGTATGATATTATGCAAACTAATGGAATTATTGTATGCTGAAATTAAATATAGCGGGAGGATTTGAAGTCTCAAATAGAAGTAGGATAAGTATTGCGTATTATTATTATGAAATATATAATAATATGCAATAGGTGTAGTATTATTTTCAATATTAATTTTCGATAAATTTTATTCTAAAAATGTCTGTAAATGTTTATATTTAATAATTTAACTGTGAACGTCATACTATAATTTACCATTATATTTTACCCCTTTTTTTGTATATATTTTTATTTTGAGTCCTTGGGAATCTGCCTAGATTTCAATACTAAAGGTGTGTGGCCATTATCACAGTTCCTGAAACTTTCTACAATTGTCAATAGCAGAAGACATAAGGATAACCATTAATTAAGAGTGAAGACACGCTCTGGATCTGTGCGTTGGCACGGCTGTTTCGAAGGAGAGACTCATTCGCGATACCTTTCTTCCGAAATCCTGAGGCAGTAGTTTTCGAAAGCCTCCCCCGAAGATTTGAGGGAGGCCCAATCAGGACGAGGCGATTACCCAAGGGCGGGTAGGCTGTGTCGCGGGAAATGACTCCGGAGGCCTAGAGAGACCAGTTATTGGAGGCGGCTCGCAGCTCTTTTAATTTCTCTCCGGGGTGAAAGGCGGAGAGAGATTTTCTCACCCCTTACCCCCTCCTAAATTACTTTCAAAATATTTTCGACTAATCTTTCCCTTAGAGAAAATCCTTCATTTTGACAGAAAATCATCTCTTTCATACGAATTACTTTAACCGACTAGGTATATACTTGGGGACAACTCTTTCACGCTTAAGTTTCGTAAACTAAGCGAATTCCTGAGTATTATAACTCATTTATGTTTGTTTGATCCTTCCATCTCATGTAAACCAACCTTCAATTTTCGTTCAGATAAAAAAAAAATGAATATTTTATTTATAATTTTAAATAATGTCATGTACGGGGAGTTAATTGACATTAAAACCTTGAGAATAAACTATGAAAATGTTTATAATTTTATATTACGAATTTACCTCCATGTATTCCAAAGTAGATTTTAAATAATCATTGTAAAATACAGTGCCAAGTAAAGGTTTACCCTATAGTTTTTAAAAGCGACTTGTCGAATTTCTTTAAGAAGAACTAAAAACTATGTGCTGTGGACGCTACCTTCCATACATGACTTGTCTTGAAATTAAGGATTTTTTCATTAAATTTTTATTTATTTAAAACATTCTGTTAAATTAAAACATTTTGCAATTTGATCACCACAATGAATTTAAAAAAAATGGCATTCAATGTCAATCACATGAGGAGAGAAGGTGGACAATGACACCACTCTCAAATTATTTACAGACTATGTCCCCAGGAGAGAAGGTAACGGGTCCATCTTCGTTTGATTTGACGGGGAGGGTTGTAGGGGTTGGAGTTGGAAGACATGGTCTGTGCTAGTGGATTATGATGGTATGGCAGTTTACTGTGGAAAATTAAATTGAAGAGAGCTATTTTTACACTACCATTTCATAATTTCTGTCATAGCTGTGTATTGTGGTCTTCTATTACAAGTCAAAATAATTGATTCTTTTTAAATTAGATAAAATATGTCCTTTACTGAAAGGCAATTTATTATTTTTAACATTATCTTTTGTAATTTTTAGTATTTATAAAAATATATTCGAATTCCTATTTTCATTTAATCTTTATAAAATATTTATGATGCTAATATTTAGTCCTATATTAGATAACTTACATCCTTTTTTGTTAAAAAAAATAATCTTACTTAATTGCACATTTTAAGCGTTAAAGTCAAAGCAAATAAGTACACTTCTGCCTAAAATAATAGAACTGTATAAACAAGCATTTAATTACATAATGTATATATAGCTTAAATTTATTTTAATCGGATTGCAGAAACAATAAGAAATGTGTAAGTTCCGCAGTGTAATTGAATGACTCGTTGGCGATGAATCGCCATCTACAAACGAGATAACTAAAACAGTTTAGTCAAAGAGCTTCTATCAGTTAGTGGTCCAGGCCCTCGCTAGCCCTCCACAATAACAAGGCCCCGCACGNTTTTTTATGTCTATATGGGAGAGGCTGAGGTTGTCTGTTCAGCCAAATTTGCAGGACATTTATTTTTATTTCACTGGTTCTAATTGAATAGGAAAGAGTTTTATTCAAGACTTTCTGTTCATTTTTTATAACTTCTAATATAAAATATAAATACATTCAATATTCAATTAGAACCAATGAAATAAAAATAAATGTCCTGCAAATTTGGCTGAATAGACAATCTCAGCCTCTCCCACATGGACATAAAAATTATCTTTAAGAAGTAATAAAAATAAAATTATAACAATATAAGACATTAATAAATAATGAAATAAATTTTTAAAAAACATAACGATGCGCATGGCTTGAACATGCCAAATGAAAATACCAGTTCGATCCACTCGTCCAAACATAACTCTTTCATTGTTCAGAGAAAACACTCAAAATAATCTCACTCAGTTTTAGCTTAGGATGAACCGTTTAACCCCGTTATTTTGTTTGTGTTATTTTACTTTCAATTCCAATAGAAAAACAGTTCAGCGACCCTCGTAATGTTGATTAAAGAAAAATAAGAAATAATAAAACAGCACTGTAGTAAATAAAGTTTCAGTATTACTTTCCCCAAAAAAAGGTTATTTAAAAAAATGCTTTAAAAAAAATGAGTGTAATAATTTTCAGTTATTCCTATTGTTTACTTAAATTAAAATGAAATTATATGTTGTTTTTTTTTTAGTATAGAGAAGCAACAATAGTTCCAAGTTTCAAATAATTCATAATAAAAATAGAATTTTGTCATTTTAAAATCTGAAATAGTTAATATTTGTAAACAGTAGCTTATGTATACTGTTCCTGATATTTATTTATAATTAAATANTTAATTATAATTAAAATAATAGAACTGCATGGACTATAACAGTCATATTCACTCCAAACCTTACTGTTTCAGCAACCTGCTCGAGAATCAGGAGAGGGAGGTGGATACCAGCCATCAGGAAGAGGCCGAGGTTCCGGAAGGGTGAGTGAATACAAATTTTATTCTATAAATTTATTTTTGTATATAATTCGCATTTACTATTTTATATGTTTTTTCTATCGTCTTCAAGAAATAAAATGTATGTATTAACAGAGCTCCGAATTCGAGGCATCATACTCATTTTACGCAGATATTATAGTAAATGTTAAAATTATATATTACGTTATACAATATTTTTGATGGGACTTTAAATATATTTAAGTTTCTTTAAGATTTTAACTGTGATTACTAATAGCTTCTCTCTCTCTTCTCTCTAAAAATTACTCTTCAAGCAGTTTGAACTCATTCTCATTACTTTTCCAGCCAGTATATTGTAATTAATCATTACTTTTATAATTTTCCATATTAAATGATGTATAGAAAAATCTTGGTTCACTCTGGTACTAGGTCACAGACGTTTTATTTTACAATTTACAATTTCATTTTAAAATTGTAAGTTTATGTAAATTAAAAAAAAAAAAAAAAAAGAAATGTCCTATAATCAAAAAGGTACGGACATAAAGAATTGTATGAATATTAATTCTCTTGTGATATTTAATCCCACGTAAATTTTAACAATTTTTAATGCAAGGGAACTGAATAAAAAATCTAACAGTCCCAGCCAGGATACGAACCTGGATCTCCTGCTATCCGGGCCGGTGCGTTTTCCACTTATGCTACCGGGACAAGTCTGATAACTTATTAAATTCCCAGCACTAGAACCGAGAGTCTAACCATCGAGGCAGACAAATATATCGTTTTATGCTCGAAGGAGCTGACATTTTCAAGCTGCTTAAATAACTCTCGTTATTTACTTTTAAATATTAATTTTATAAATATTAGTTTTCTTGTGGCATTTAACCCCACGTAAATTTTAACAACTTTTAGTGCAAAGGAACAGAATAAAAAATCAAACTGTCCCAGCCAGGACTCGAAAATAAAATACAAATTTAAAATAAAATAACGAGAGTCATTTAAGCAGTTTGACAATGTCAGCTCCTTCGAGCATAAGACGATATATTTGTCTGCCTCGGAGGTTAGACTCTCGACACTAGTGCGGGGAATTTAATAAGTTATCTAGCTCTCCCGGTAATGTAAATGGATAACGCGTTTGCCCGGATACCAATAGATCCAGTTTTGAGTCCTGGCTGGGGCAGTTTGATTTTTATTCTGTTCCCTTGCGCTAAAAATTGTCAGACATAAAGAATATTCCCTGTCAGATATAAGGAGGTTGTTTATTATACAAAATTTATTAAAATAGTTTCTTACCAATCCTCCATGGTAAGCTATCATTTAAAAAAAAAAGAGGTTGCCTGTGGTGCCGACAAAATGGGGTGATTACTGAGTACTGAGCCTTGGCTTCAAGGAAATCTAGACCCTTTATTTATTATTAACCGAGGGGATATTCTATTCTCGGTCTGGTCAAGAATTAATTATCGTAGGGTTTCAAAAGCCACTCCACAGTCTGCTCTCTAGATTTATTTTTTGCATTATTCAAATTCAATTTCCCCCTCTCGACCTCAAACAATATAACTTGAGTTCCATTGTGAGCAACCATAGACCACTGAGACGGCAAGCTAATTCTGTTTTATAAATTTAGCCTCATTATAAGCAGGGACCTATAAAATAAGTTCAAACATATGATTTGAAATAATCTTTAATTTTGAAAGTAATCACAAATAAATAGCTTCAACTGTATCTAAGAAATTACCGGGTTATCATCACTTAGACTGACTATAGACTGTTCAAAAGAGAAAGGTGTAGTAAATGCTCAACTTATTGTTGTAAATAAAGAACTCATTTAATCTTAATTGATTTCGTATATATAAAATGTAAAAATTAAAAAAAAAATTAAACAAATTTATTATTGCATTTATTAGCTTTCATCATAAAACGGTATATTAATGGTGTTGTGCTACTTTTCTATCACGGAATGAAGTGAACATATTTTAAATATTCAAAATTTAAAATTACATAAAAAAATTTAGAATGTATTTTTTTTTCGCTTAATATTTCTCTCCGAAGTGATAAATAAATTATTTTTATTTCAGATAACTTCCACTCGTAACTGTCCGATTTCGCTATTTAGTGAATTGAGCTTTTATTTTGTTTTAATCGAAAAATGACTTGCTTCTTCGCGAGAAACTTAAAAAGAAAAATTAATTTGAATCGTACAGGGAGGAGAATTAATGATTCAATTAATTTGAATCTATCCATACATTTAATCTTAAAAACCACTAACATTAACTGATTTAATATTTTATCTTAATTTAATGACATTATAAAATTCATGGATTAAAAAATTAAGTAACCTAAGTAATGTAATCCCACATTTCATTATTAATTTTTATCGTACAGGAGCTAGAAAAAAAAAAAAAACTCTCTACCTCCCTTGTTGAGGTAGAGTTTTTTTTCTAGCTCCTGTACGATTCAAATTAATAATGAAATGTGGGATTACATTACTACAATTATCATCATGATTTGTACTTCAAAAAAATGGTTGACGTAGCTTTTACTGATACAACAGAAGCACAAATGTAATGATCACAAACTTATGAGTGTGTGTGTTTAGTCAAATATCTGCACACTCGTGTCCACCACTCACCAATGCACATACATATTATCTGAATTGCAAACAAACGGTCCCACTACAAGACTGAATTGAGACCAATCTGAACGTGCAGCACAAACCTATGGTACATATGTAAAGTCTTCCAGTACCAGTATCTTTCCCTTCAATTACAACAAACTGTGTGTATACACTTTAATCTCAACATTTATTTCTTTTTTTAAATTTCCCACTAGCTGGCCACCTAATTTTCCCCAGCTTTTCTCTATTTCATAGTCAATTCCCATGCCATCCTTGTTTAATCCTTGTCTCCTTATTTTAGCCCTAAACAATCCTCCCCGCCAAATTTGAAAATGTTTAATATAACCTTATTCAGTATTTAAAACAATATCAACAATAACCTTGTGACAAATTAATCATGTAATTAGGATTAGGATAATTGATAGTTGATTCTCCTTAGATATATATTTTATAAATAATTTTTTTTTCAGCAAATAATTATAACTTTGTTACCAACTAGGAAAACCAATTTATTCCAAAAGTATTGATGGACTTTCTGAATGTTCGTTTGAAATGGGAAAAAAGATAAATATTTTAGGTTTTGTGCTTTGCTCCATTGAAAAGTAATTAGAGAAAAGCTGAGGATTAAAAACTTCCTCTCTCCTCCCCACAAAAAAAAAAAAAGAAAAAAGAAGCTGAGATGTAGCTGCGGGTTGGGTTAAATCCTCTAAGCCGGGAGGTAAGAAACTCAAGGGAGGGGTGGGGGTGAGTTACAGCGGCTGGCCGTCGAGAGCGGACTGGCAGCGCTAATGGTTTTTGGCGGGAACACATTTCTCCCAGCTCCTGGAGATTTCATCTCGACCACTCTTCTTGAAGGCTCCGGAATTTATTGGGGGATGTCTGACTTACCTTACACCAATACTTATTTTTATTTGGAATGCCTAAGGGCTTTTTTTTTCTTGGAATTTCGAATTTGTCCAGTCCTACAAAAAATCAATCAATACATTTAATTTTTAGATCTACAAAAACATTAAATTATACTTTATCTAAATGTAATGAAGTTACAAAATTCATAGAACATAAAATTCATTTTAATAATAAATTTATTATCTTTCATTATAAACATGAATACAAATAAACTCCAGGGGCGCCAAGATAGCTCATGGGATCCGTTCGCGTCACGTTAGTCTGCGGGTATAAATAAAAGTTTACCCTGAGCCATGGATGTTCAGAATGGGGTGGGAACCTGTAGAAAACCCCTCCCTCCATGACCCTAATTGGTTGAAAGGAAATCTAACTCAAAAAAAACCTTTTTTTTTTTTAAACTTTATTATTAATTACTTTCTACATGTTTTGTTTCTAGTAATGAGCTAATTAATACAAAAAAAAACTATGGAGTAAAAATTCCGATTTAAACCAGGAGTTATTTGCTTATTAATGTTCTATAAGAAGTGCTATTTAACTGTTATTAAAATCTAATACTAACAAAAAATGCCTGAAGAATAATACTTTTTTTTTTAGCTCCACAAGAGATTTTCAATTAAGTATGTATTTTAAAACGCATTGGTTCCAAAAATTCCAAATACAAATTGATCAATCATATACATTTTCATTACGTATTAAAAATAATTTTGTTACATTCCCTCATAATTAATAGTTTTCCCAAGGAACATCTTGGTGATACAAATTTGTGACCTTGAATAAAAAATTTACAACACATCATCAACGATTCTACGTTGAATAGCTAAAAATACTGTGCCTAAAAAATTATACCCTTGTACGCGCTCTTGTATTAGAAATTTTTTAAAATTAATTAAACATATCAATATGTTATTTAAGAAATTTTTTCAAAGCATTAGTTGAGTTAGTTAAGGAATAGAGGTACAAAAGAAGGTAATGGTTTTTACCAGAGTGCAAAAAAAATTCTCCAAAAAATTGATTTTACTATTAATGCCAACATTTTACTATTGATACAACACACACAAACACACACACACACACACACACACACACACACACACATATAAGCTTCAAGGAAATCTANCGGACTTGGTATATATATATATAGAGAGAGAGAGAGAGAGAGAGAGAGAGAGAGAGAGCGCAAGGGCATAAAATACATATTTCAAAAAATTATTAAAAGTCATTACCCTAAGCTATCATTATGGACGAAATCATACACACAATAGAGTATATAATCATCCTTTTGATGGGTATATTTTTATTTTTAATGACCAAGAGATATTGGATTGTAGCCTTGGATAAATTGAATAATACAATGTGTGAAGCCTCAAAAAAAGCTTTTTTAATTCAAATTTATCTTAATTTTCAAATAATTAGCTAATACAGGATAATAAATAATTATAACTTATCTAGCTTTGACGCAATTTACCGATGACAACTTTTACAGCTCATAGGAAAAAACAATGAGACAACTCGGTTTTCGCAAAATAATTTTATTCTCTTTATTAGTACATTAGAGAAAAAGTTTTACTCATTATAATCGTTAAAATCTTCGATAAAAATTAAATCAATATTTAAAGGAAGCATACATATATATATATATTGTTTTATAAATTTAGCCTCANCCTTCTTCGAAATATTTTAATTTCAATTTACTAGCGTTAGTTTACAAATGTACATTTATATAAAAACAAAATATTTAAAGGAAGTCTATGAGAGTTTTAAACAGTCCTATTCTTCCTTCATGTGTCACTTAATCGTATTTCAGCCCATCTTTAATTGAACAAAAAGGCATGGGAAATTTGCACAGCTAGCTAAGTTTCTTCAATTATAATTCTATAAATCTTTCTAAATTTAATAATTTTGATTTCGATCTAATATTTTGTACCACATTTTTCATAGAAAAGCTTATATTTTTATTTATTAAAGAATCTTTTGAACTCATTTGATTAATTTTTAATATTCCAAAGTATAGTATATTGTATAGAGACGTCATTTAAACATACTATTTCATTTAATCTTTATAAAATATTTATGATGCTAATATTTAGTCCTATATTAGATAACTTACATCCTTTTTTGTTAAAAAAAATAATCTTACTTAATTGCACATTTTAAGCGTTAAAGTCAAAGCAAATAAGTACACTTCTGCCTAAAATAATAGAACTGTATAAACAAGCATTTAATTACATAATGTATATATAGCTTAAATTTATTTTAATCGGATTGCAGAAACAATAAGAAATGTGTAAGTTCCGCAGTGTAATTGAATGACTCGTTGGCGATGAATCGCCATCTACAAACGATATATATATATCAGTCTAAGGATGTTATGAATTAAACCTTTTAAGTCTTATATTTTCGTTAGTATTAACGTTATAAATAAAATTAATAAACATAATAAGGGTAAATCTTAGATTTTTAAAAAACCATCGACTGCTGAGGCCATTGACACTTGGTTCTCTGAATTTAAAACTAAAATTAATGGAATTGTTTTAAAAAGTAAATTTGAGACTTAAGCAAGCTTCTAAACTATTTTAATCGCATTATATACTAGAGCATAGTTGCCCTATGCCTAAAAAGAAAAATCATATTTTTCACAATTTAAAGGCTAATGTGAAGTTAGTTTATGAGGAGAACATATTTTTAGTGTTTGGGAAAAAAAAAATTAAAAAAAATAGATGGAATTATTTAATTTTTTGAATGGCACATAATAGTAATATTATATAAAAATAAACGAGGAAAATTGAGCACTTCCTTCCAGATCTCCCCTCCAGATTGGCCTACGGCCAACCTCAGGAGCATTAGTTTTAACTTTTATTGCTGGTTTTAGGATTTAAGGCCATTAAAGTAGTTTTTCCCCATTTATCCGATTTATAGTGAAATATTGGGAATCTTCTTAACTTACAAAGCTCTTGCCAGTTGAACTTAGACTTGTTTCTCAGTGATATCAGGAAATCGAAGAATAATGAATGGGGTTATGCAAGAAAAGTTTATAAATATTTATAAATATAAAGTACTCGTTAGCTCCAAGCTTAGAAAATCACTTGGATTATATATATATATAAAACTTCTCGGTAAGGCATCGGCTGCAAGAAAAATAAGACAATTATAACATCTACTATATTCACGTTCCTTTATAGTTATACAGTGCTGAGATTTAAGCCGAAATGTTGCTATTATAAAAATTGTTGATGACTTAAAAATGATTTTTCAATTCATAATCAAGTGAGCGAACACTTACCATTTCCTAAGCAAATGTTCTTCTGTTAACATTGTTGTATTTTAAATGGGAAGAGTGATATTCTTTTGCCAAAATAAATAATGTATAGTTGACATTTACTGCAAGACTGTTAAATGTTTCTTCCATTAGATCGTTGGTATTAACATTAAATCGGGGGAACCTACCAATATAATAAAATTTCCTGTTTATAAAGTAATATAAATGTATATTTTAAATAAAATCATGGTTTTATTTTTTTGTACAAAATTGAACATAATTTCTCTAAAAAATTAATAACTTAGCACCAAATATTTTCCGCAGGGGATGTAATTTGACTTGTATAGATCAAATATACTTGAGCCATGCTTTGAATATTTCCTCGACTTTTCTGAGTTAGGAGTAAGGCTTGGCCGAACTCATAATTCTAAAGTTTTCAAGTAGAGATCTGCATACGTCACAGTATAAAGCCTTTTCCAACAAACTTATTGCTCACTTTTGTTTCTGAAAAGTTCCCGATGCCAGATGATCTGCCCCATACATGAATTCCTTATTTCATCTGACACTGGAGTTATATGCTCATGTCTCCAAGTTTTCCCACGGACTTGGGCCAATATGTTTCGAGTTCAACCTTTTAACTCTCAGCTAAAATGTTCTTCACTTGACTTACTGTACAAAATGACAAGTCAAACTGAATATGTCTTCTTCTCATCAGATTTTTCGGGCAGATAATGAGCTGTCAGATGACTATTACCCTTAAAATATTTGGTTATTTTTAACCTGAAACAGCTTTTAAAAAAGAACAATTTTATCTATTAATATTCTGAACTTTATCATATTTAATCTCTAAAAACTATTGGATTCTGTCAAATAGAAACCTGCAGTCTTGGTAGCGTGTTTCTTCAAATGTACATAAATAATTCTTTTAAAAAAATAAAAAACATCTTCAATCTTCAAAATCTACCAATCAAACCCTTAGTTGTCAACCAACAAAGGAATTTTTCAACCTTAATCGAAAAAAAAAATTTGGCTTTAGACATGATAATGGGTAAAAAGCCAAAAACGCAGTTTAAAATAAATTTGATATAAAGAGAAATATATAAAATTTAAAAAATTGTGAAGAAATGACTGCTTATTATTCCAAAATCAACCTAATGAGTGTAAAATATGACCTTCTTCGAAATATTTTAATTTCAATTTACTAGCGTTAGTTTACAAATG
The DNA here is from genome assembly GCA_000696205.2 of Oncopeltus fasciatus. Classification (NCBI taxonomy): domain Eukaryota; kingdom Metazoa; phylum Arthropoda; class Insecta; order Hemiptera; family Lygaeidae; genus Oncopeltus; species Oncopeltus fasciatus. Next base: position 65,208 of record KZ808958.1, read on the forward strand.
TACATTTATATAAAAACAAAATATTTAAAGGAAGTCTATGAGAGTTTTAAACAGTCCTATTCTTCCTTCATGTGTCACTTAATCGTATTTCAGCCCATCTTTAATTGAACAAAAAGGCATGGGAAATTTGCACAGCTAGCTAAGTTTCTTCAATTATAATTCTATAAATCTTTCTAAATTTAATAATTTTGATTTCGATCTAATATTTTGTACCACATTTTTCATAGAAAAGCTTATATTTTTATTTATTAAAGAATCTTTTGAACTCATTTGATTAATTTTTAATATTCCAAAGTATAGTATATTGTATAGAGACGTCATTTAAACATACTATTTCATTTAATCTTTATAAAATATTTATGATGCTAATATTTAGTCCTATATTAGATAACTTACATCCTTTTTTGTTAAAAAAAATAATCTTACTTAATTGCACATTTTAAGCGTTAAAGTCAAAGCAAATAAGTACACTTCTGCCTAAAATAATAGAACTGTATAAACAAGCATTTAATTACATAATGTATATATAGCTTAAATTTATTTTAATCGGATTGCAGAAACAATAAGAAATGTGTAAGTTCCGCAGTGTAATTGAATGACTCGTTGGCGATGAATCGCCATCTACAAACGAGATAACTAAAACAGTTTAGTCAAAGAGCTTCTATCAGTTAGTGGTCCAGGCCCTCGCTAGCCCTCCACAATAACAAGGCCCCGCACGATTTATGACGTCATACACATCCCACACTCCATCCGTCTGATTTCCAGCGGGGGCAAACAAGACATCCCACCTCACCCACCCCACCCCTCTCTGTGCCACCTCTCCCCCCCTCCCCACAGAGAACAGCTGTAATTAATTCCGACATGTGTTTTATCGCTCCCCAGTGTCTCGTGTCCCACACCCCGCTTGTGGGTCTCTATAGCTCTGCATTAGCGGATAACGCTTGAAAGCCTGTTCGGAAATCAGAACTGCTATCGATGCCCAGTCACAACAAGCCATTACAGTTCCTCGTCTCTACAAATGGCCTTTAGACGTTTTGGACTCAGATCCTTATCAATTTAATAAAAGAGATGTATTGTTTCTCATTCATCTCACACAATCCACCAATCCACCTTATTCCTCCGGTACCCATTCCTCAGAAGCGATGTCCTTGCCCGCTTGTGAATGACTTTGAGAGTTTTCCATGTTGAAAGACAATTTCTTTTCTTTCCACTCCTTCGACGTTATCGAAAAATTGATATAATCATAATATCCGTCTTCTAAAATGGAATATGATAATATCTTTTTCATTTATTTCGTCGGATCGCAATTTTTTTTTTTTTTTTTTTNTAATTTTTTTTTTTTTTTTTTTTACAAAATCATGCACATGCCTAACTTAAATAATAAATATCGTGTTACCCTCTAGTTTCTTCCCTGTACATTCATATCCTGGTCTTCCGCTTGTCTTTCTCCTCCTTGATCTTGTCAACACAGCCTCACTATCTTATTTTCCCTCTAGACTCCTCCCTCACCCCATCTTCATCACTTCCTCCCTAGGGGTTAAAAGAGGACCCAGTCACCCTTGTTTACCGTGGCGAGAGGAAAGCAAATACAAACAGAACTATATTTTATCTCGAGTAGTAAATCCCTAAACTAGAAGGTATTGTATCCAGAAAGTTTAGAGGAAGTTAAAATAGGTCATTATTTGTGAAAACAGAATAATAATAATTTCAATTTTCAATATTTACTGTTCATTAAAACAAACAAATCTATCTTTATATGTTTAATAATTATTTCATTATCACTGAAGAAAATTAATATTGAAATTTAATGTATTTTTATGTCTGTATGGGAATGGATAAATCCAATTGAAGTTTAAACTACTTACCATTGCAAAGATATATATTTCTTTTAAATTCATATTTTAACTTCTTCTTTAAAACCTTTAAATGAGCTCATTATTCAGATATAGACCAAATTGAAAAATAAGGTTAATACGAATTAAATGATATTCTGCATAAAATTCAATTTTCTAACCAAATTTACCAAGGCAGAAATTTAACATATTTTTGTAATCTGAGGAATCTAAGTTAGCTTTCACGTTTAACTTATAAAACCATTTTATTTGGGAGATCAATTTGTTCATCTAATAATATTCCCTGTGTTATAGATTTTTCTAATAAAATGGTTGAGTAAGCATACATTTTATTAAGAAATCCCCTTAAACTTTCTTATTGTTAGTTCATGATAAAAAATACTCCATGCATAGTATGCTCAGAGTATGATTTGTGATCAACTCAATTTTTCAAACTTATTCGATTTAAAGTAAATTGAAGAGGGAGTGAAGATAATTACATTTTGAATACTTTTGCTATTATAATACTCCTTAGTAAGTGAAGGTATTCTTATCTAATATTAAACCAAAATTATGTAGTACGTAGATATTATAAAATAATATTCTGTTGTGCGTCACCGAACTTTTCAATTCTTTTTTTTTTAATTGAAATTAAAGGAGTAATGTATTTTAATACACTATTTGTAAAATTAAATTTAAATTAATTAGTTATTAGTTAAGCAGCTATTTTGCTCAGTTGTCCAATGTCAAAATTTAAGCTGAAATTTCAAAATACTTCTTGAGAGGACAAGAGCGGAAATCCGTTGCTTGGTCCTCTCCCCCTCCCCTCGAGAGCTGAAAAGTAGGCGTAGATTCCAGTGAGGCATAACTAGCGTTTTATTTGACAGTGATATTTGCTCTGCGAACGTCTGTGGATGCGTCAATACTTCCCAAGCCCCTGCTTTGATATTCTACAGGCATGAGAAGGGGAACACCAGGAATGTAGAAAAGGATACGAGTCAAAGGCAAGGAAAAAATGTAACTGTGTCTAAAGCAAGAGATAGATAAGCCCCAGGTAGTGTAGGTAGATGGGCAATGCCAATTGTATGGATGGGACTCAACTACAATTTAGAAGTCCTTATATTTTCTTTATGAGGGCTTATTTAAGCTAACTTGAAGGCTATTTAACCCTAGAATTGAACTTGTGCTTGGAGGGGGGGCGTTAGTGGGCCATAGTTTGCTATCAGTAGTGCACTGTTTGAAGATAGAGTGCAGCACTGGGTTAGTTAGCAAAGCCCTCACTTCAGCGATAACGGACTGAACTATAGTCCCCTCCCTCTTCCAGGGCTAATGAACTGGCTCCTCTCCACGTCCTCATCAACTCTCCCTTATCAGCAGGCTCTCACTGCCATTTCCTTATCAACAATCACTGCAGTCTCCATCAATGTGTTCTTTTGTCTTGAAGGAATTTAGAACAAGTCAAATTCTCTCAGCTATGTCCCAGCTGTGTATTTTAAATAACCATATATGTAAAAAAACAGGTGGAGACATGAGGAGTCTACAATACCACTTTTTGTGTTTACTGCTAAATTGGGCTCTTTTTCTGCTAATTAAGGGGTTCTGAAGTGTGGTTAGATATGTTTGAACTGTAGCCTTTCCCTCATTATACTTAAATATTTGGTAAATATTAAATAATTATAAAAATAAGTATTTTGATTAATAAAATTCACGATAAAGCAGAAAAATAAATAAAAAACATAACGTAGACAAAGAATAAAGAACTTCAATAAGCCAACTCCCCTGGTTTTGAAAATAACTCACTTCCTCAAAATTGTAGATTTACTAGGGAAAACCGTTAACTTTCTCTAGCTTCCCTCACATGTTGGAATTCCAGGAAACGAAAAGGCAGACAAAGCTGCAAAGGAAGCAGCCGGTATGTTCGAACCTCCTCTAAGTATCCTCGAACCAGATGACCTTAAAAACTGGCTAAGGAAAATGGCACTCCAAGACTGGGAAAATGCATGGATGCTAGAACCAGCACACAACAAACTGCGGAGTATAAAAAACACC
>KZ808958.1:76856-86957 GCA_000696205.2 Oncopeltus fasciatus
TATATATATATTAATTTGAACAGTAAAATTAAATAATTTTAGTTATTGAATTGAAGATGAGCGATATTATGAGAAATTTTAAATTTCCAACTCCCAAAAGAACTGTTAAAGAAAGTTGCTTGTTTCAGTGGGATTTCTAGAAAACATATTGATTCCAGTGGGATATACCAAAAAGTCTATCAATGGAGCTTTTCAGAATAAATAGAATAAATCTCTGGTCTTAAATACTTGCAAAGGCGCAGAAATTCCTGCATGGCGCTGAGAAATCCAGGAGACCAAACGGCTGATTAGTTGATACGTGGAGGAACTCACGTCCTACTCCTCACTTAGGGGAGTAGGAGTAATGTGAAAATAATTTCAAATGGGAAATTTGGTGGAAATTAGTGTTGCAAAACAAACATCGAAATGTCCGAAATTAGATAAGTAAAAGATAAAGCTCCTAAGGCTACACAAAGAAGAGAAATAATTTTCAGTTACATAATTAATAATGATTCATTCAATTGCTTTTTCCTGTAGACCCCACTCCCCAGTACAGCTGTTATTATATAATCAGGATTAAAGCTATTAATAAACTCAATTAACAGCATGCGCAAAGAAAGTCAAATATTGAATTCCCTATGCTATAAATTGTGAGGTCCAACCCTCGTAGGTAAATTTAAATACATCTTCTTCAACATGTATTTTCATAAAAATTTCAGAACAGAAATTCATACAATTAAATTTGACACCTATTAGGATATATTATTAGATGATTTTAGTTGGGGTTAGGTTAAAGTAGATCCAAAAAAAAAATTTGAAATTTAAAAAAAAAATTTATTTTTTTAAAAGATTATTTGTCAACAATTTTTAGTGCAAGGGAACAGAATAAAAAATCTAACTGTCCCAGCCAGGACTCGAGCCTGGATCTCCTTCTATCCGGGCCTGTGCATTTACCATTTATGCTACCATGACAGGCTGGGACAGTTAGAATTTTTATTATGTTCCCTTGCACTAAAAATTGTTAAAAAATTCGTGGGATTAAATACCAGAAAAAAAATTTAAATAATTTGCCAACGTTTCGGCTTTCATTGTGAACCATCTTCAGGGCTACCTATCATGAAGACGAGAGAGGACGTCCTGTCCCTAAGTTCATATTTTCATGACTGCAATGGAAATGTGAACTCAAGGACAGAACGTCCTCTCTCATCTTCATGATAGCCCTGAAGATAGCTTACAATGTAAGCCGAAACGTTGGCAGATAATCTCTCCCTAAGTTCACATTTCCATGACTGAGGAAATCATTTGGATCTACCTTGACCGAACCCCAACTAAAATCATCTAATAATAATATCTACGGTTAAAAAACTCTCCTTTTGAACATTAGGATCAATGATTTTTTTAAGCTTAAGAATATCAATATCAACGATTCTTCCATTTAATATCCGCTAAACCCAAAGATTTTACTTTTTTTTTAATTTTAAAATATATTAATTTCTGTAATTAGTAAAATATGTTGCAAGTGGTTCAAAATATTTTTATTGGTATGAATATGTACAATAGCAAGGGAGGGAAGACGGTCAGTAACGCAACTTCGAAAATAAATAAATAAAAGATACAATAAATAAAACAAAATTAAATTTTTTTAAATATAAGTATAAAATTAATCCAATTTGTTTAATTTGATAAACTAGATTAGGGGACCAACATAATTATCGGCATAGGTTTGGAAAGACTGTGCGTAGCTCTGGGATTGGGAAATTGCAAGATTTAGCAGTTAAAGAAACGAGAGGGGGTAGGGTCATTAACGAAGTCCATTCTGTCTGGATGGAGTTTGAATCATAATATGAAGCACTTACAATAGTCCTGTAAAATGGATATAAGATGGTTTTGTGGAGCCCCAAAGTATTAAACCCGATTTTATCACGTTTCTATTCAATAAAATATTGGCAAAATCGTGTATCAGGAATGATAGTTACTAATAACTTGAGAGTCATCATGAAATCATAATTTAGTTATCCTAGAGCAGGAAATTATCTCACTCCATCAACCATGAATAAGGCCAAAACGTTGGCAGTAATGACAATTTTTTTTATTAATAAATTAGTTTTTATTTATTCAAATTTTTTCATGACCGAATCCGCGAACAATGCCTCCTCATATTTAAGAATGTTTAACTTCTGTTCTTTTTGACATAAAAAATAAAATTACTCAATAACTCTTACATATGTCCGTCTTTAGTGAAACATAGAAAACTGTTTTCCAAGCTGTTCAGAGGTGAATTTCTTCAGTTTAAACTAAAAAGCTGATCTAAAAGGCATTGGTATCAAACAAGATAAAACACTAGGAAGTATGAAGCTCGTGTAAAAGATTTAGCAGCGTATTAAGTTGACTCAATATCAACATTTACAGTTTAACATTCATCGATTGTCTGTAGTACGTGCTTTATCTAGCACGGCTCGTGAGATGAATACAAGCGGGAAATGCCCGCCAACGGGGGGGTCTGAAATAGATCGCACGGAGCAAGTGGGAGTTAGAAAAACGCAGATATTCGGCACGAAATCTCGGGGAAGAACCCCGAACGGAGGTAATTAAGAGCAGTGAAGTATTCCCGCTGCGATTGAAATGTAAATCCCACGGATAAAAAGCACGGATCGCTGGTGGGGGGGGGGCTCTGCCATTGTCCGAGGACTCATTTAAATCCTCCCCCCCTCCCCGTGTGAGCACCACCGGGATCCGGAGGTATGAATCGCAGCTACACGACGCAATCCTCGCCGGGGGCTTTAACAAGCAATCCGTGCTGTTACAAGTGGCTTGTACACACACAACACACCGGAAAGCTGTTTCGTTCAACGCGCACATTCTGCGCAGTAGCTATGAAGATGCGGACCTAATATTGCATCCTGTCTACGTCAACCCTCCTCCGTCATTCAGCTGGGAAACACAGGAAAAATAACTAGTGAAAGTTATTCTGGCACACACACTTAAAGTTGTAATTGTAAACCTCTTTTAGTTTCACCACAAATTTATTAATTAATTAAACCTTTGTATTCCTTTCGTCAAAGATCTGCTCTCCATATTCTTCAACAGTAAGCTTCCATTTTACCCTAATCCATACGCCATACCCTGTCGTCGGACTCTAATTCCTACAACCATCACCGATGACTAAAATGAAGATGGCTTCGCGACCTTAGGGGCCTTGGCGCCTACATTTACTGAAAGTAGGGTTATTTGGCCCCCTCTCCCTGCAGACATTATATCCACTAATTTTTTCTTTTATTTTTTTTCTTGAATAAATGCATATTAGTAAGCTATCAAATTAAAAGATATTTTATAAGCAGTAAAATAAATAAACTAATAAAGATTGATAAAAAAAAGTTTCACCAATAAGTGGCCTGGAGAGGCTATAACTCTTTAAAAATTTACTAATGCACATCCGTTTTTTATTTTATTTTTGGGTTCGGTTTAACTTGAAAAACTGAACATATGGAACCTAAAGGGGCTTTTTCTTTCAAAAATGAAGTCAAAATAGTGAATTTAGCTTCTATATTTCAAGCATTACAGACTCTTCATTCTGAACCTACAAGACACACATTTAAACACAAACAATAAAATAATATATACACAGACACACAAACACAACTGATATAATGTAGTAATATTATACGGGGGATATTTTATAATAGGATAATTTTTTTTTATATTTAATGTTTTATTTATTATTTTCTGCGATTACTTGCAGAAGTAACTTATGCATACACATATCTCATGCTTTAAACATCAATTCTTTCTCACAGTACATGGAGCCGGTATTCGCAAATCAAATATCCTGTTCAATATATATACGTGTCATAATATATAGTCGAATAATGATAGATAAGACACTCATAAAAATAAGTATGTGTGTGATATTGGTACAAATTTCGATATTTGAAGTTCATTCTTCAAAAAATTAGATGAGTTTTGGTGATATCAGTCCCGGAAAAGAGGTTTATAGAAAGATACGAATATTTAAAAATGTAATATTGTCGTTATTATTAGGGTTTAATTAATGTATGAAACAAAACAAGTGCACAATTTAATTTTGATCGTTTAAATTTTATTATATTTTTTGGGAGACTGCTTATTTTGGATAATATTTAAGAATGAATTTTCAAGTGTTAGTCGATCCGTCTTAATATTAAAAGTATAGAAAACGAATCTGATATTTGGCTTTTTGTTACAAACGTTTGAATGAATCTTTTTTTTTTTCATTTACTGGTTTAAAACAGAAGATGACAGAATAAGGAAGGGGGGTTTAGAGTAAAATTAAGTTATATTTTCGTTTTTATTTTAATTAAGAAAATTTTAAGTCAATATAGCACATGTTAAAAGTATTTTTCTAAAGCTTATGTTCAATAACATTTTATAAACAAAAAAAAATTCATTAAGGAAAATATTCACAAATTTAACTGCTGAGCACTTATCTCACTTCTTATTCCCGACTATTATTGAGCCTGGTTTAGTAAATTGCTCCCTGTCTCTCTCTTTCTCTTCTCTCTCTCTCTTTCATTCTCTCTTTTCTCTCTCTCTCTATCTCTCTCTCTCTCTCTCTCTCTCTTTCTCTTCTCTCTCTCTTTCTCCCTCTTTCTCTGGCTTATTAGATATATTTCGTTATTTACTCTCATTTATATCCTCCATTAACCGCTTTCATTGAAAAATATATTGAGGACTTTAATGTTTATTAGTCATTACCTACTTTTCAAAACTGTAATTATCAGAATATTACTGAAGGATCGTGAAAATTTAATCCGTTACAGGATACTTTATTGAAAGTAGGAAATTATCTTATAACCTGCAGAATGTGCCAAACTACCGTAGACCCGGTTCTGGTAGATATCATACCTGCAGACTGGTTTGCCATCACCCTCGGGTAGAGCCTCGCAGTCCTGTTGACTGTCCAGTAGAACGGCACGTCGTTCAGCAGATGACCAGGGCAGGCGAACTCCAATGGCTCCCCGGCCGGGGCGAATATTGTCGTCCGGGTTGGGACTGGTGGCATCTGCGGGGGACCTTGCAGCATGGAGAAGAAGCCTAAGAACAACAATCGACTATATCATAAATACATATCTACAAGAATTCCTGCCACGAGAAGAAAGGAACCAGTCAACAATAATGCCCGGCACTCGCAAACTTATTCTAACTAAGGTTACCTCTGGATCATAAATATTAATGCGAATTGCGAAAGAGACACTAGGGTTTTAGTAATTTTTAGTGCAAGGGAACAGAATAAAAATCTAACTGTCCCAGCCAGGACTCAAACCTGGATCCCCTGCTTTCCGAGCCGGTGCGTTACCATTTACGCAATCAGGACAGACCTGATAAGTTATTAAATGCTCTGCACAACTTAGGATTAGGATTAGGAACTCATTTTTCATATATGCCTGTTTCTCTTAAAATGCACATAAGTTTACCTACATTGGATTCATAGTTTGCTAGGTATGCTGACAGTTGTCTTGGGAGGTTTTCGCATGTAAATAGATTATGTAATATGCAATATTATGTAATACCGCACAACGTATCAGGCTTGTCCTGGTAGCGTAACTAGAGAATATTAGTCCTAAATCCTTGTTCTGAAAGCCATAAACGTGTCAATAACACAATCAATTCCAGCGTATATATTTTATACACATACTATTAATAAAAATTATAATAAGTATGCTTGAAATATGTTTGGCAAACCTAACCATACTCAGTCAGTGCGAAAACATTTTTTTAAATTACAATATTCTAATCAAGAATGAGTCAAATTTTTTGGGACTGTTGCGCAGGTTTATAGTGCGTAACGAAAAAATTTTCCTTCCGTAATAGTGCATTTTTTACAATTACGTAAACGTATTTCCCCATATGTCAGATGTATTCTGAACTCCTTATGTGTGAGTAAGGACATCACTGACTTATAGAGAATCGGGTATCTTTTGTTAATTAATTCCATTACATTTTGAGTAAGAAAGAGCAAAAACAATATAAAGATTTTCAAATGGTGAAAGAAATTTTAATCTCACAAACATTAGTATACTAAAATTATTTTGCTTTTAGTATAAACTTATAAATTTATCATGTTCCAATATTGAAGTTCTTAATTGTAGTACAATTAAAAGTAAACTCTTACAGTCTCTTGGCCGATTCCTTACGAACAATAGGTGTAATACAATCAAATAGAGAGTTTTTTGACCGTAGATATTATTATTAGATGACTTTAGTTGGGGTTTGGTCAAGGTAGATCCAAAAAAAAAAAAAATTTAGCAAAAGTGTATTTTTTTAAATGATTATCTGCCAACGTTTCATCTTACTTTATAAGATATATTTATGGCTGTAGAAATACAATTTCATGATAATACAATATTATAATATAGAATTACCATAATGTAATGGGATATCAAAAGAATGAATGTAGAAAGCTATGTAAGAGAATTTAAAAACATGCAGACAACTTATTAAAAAAAAAATTGAATAAAATTAAAACAGTAATTTACCACACCTGCCTATCATTAAGACGAGAGAGGACGTCCTGTCCCTAAGTTCACATTTCCATGACTGCAATGGAAATGTGAACTCAAGGACAGAACGTCCTCTCTCATCTTCATGATAGCCCTGAAGATAGCTTACAATGTAAGCCGAAACGTTGGCAGATAATCTCTCCCTAAGTTCACATTTCCATGACTGAGGAAATCATTTGGATCTACCTTGACCGAACCCCAACTAAAATCATCTAATAATAATATCTACGGTTAAAAAACTCTCCTTTTGAACATTAGGATCAATGATTTTTTTAAGCTTAAGAATATCAATATCAACGATTCTTCCATTTAATATCCGCTAAACCCAAAGATTTTACTTTTTTTTTAATTTTAAAATATATTAATTTCTGTAATTAGTAAAATATGTTGCAAGTGGTTCAAAATATTTTTATTGGTATGAATATGTACAATAGCAAGGGAGGGAAGACGGTCAGTAACGCAACTTCGAAAATAAATAAATAAAAGATACAATAAATAAAACAAAATTAAATTTTTTTAAATATAAGTATAAAATTAATCCAATTTGTTTAATTTGATAAACTAGATTAGGGGACCAACATAATTATCGGCATAGGTTTGGAAAGACTGTGCGTAGCTCTGGGATTGGGAAATTGCAAGATTTAGCAGTTAAAGAAACGAGAGGGGGTAGGGTCATTAACGAAGTCCATTCTGTCTGGATGGAGTTTGAATCATAATATGAAGCACTTACAATAGTCCTGTAAAATGGATATAAGATGGTTTTGTGGAGCCCCAAAGTATTAAACCCGATTTTATCACGTTTCTATTCAATAAAATATTGGCAAAATCGTGTATCAGGAATGATAGTTACTAATAACTTGAGAGTCATCATGAAATCATAATTTAGTTATCCTAGAGCAGGAAATTATCTCACTCCATCAACCATGAATAAGGCCAAAACGTTGGCAGTAATGACAATTTTTTTTATTAATAAATTAGTTTTTATTTATTCAAATTTTTTCATGACCGAATCCGCGAACAATGCCTCCTCATATTTAAGAATGTTTAACTTCTGTTCTTTTTGACATAAAAAATAAAATTACTCAATAACTCTTACATATGTCCGTCTTTAGTGAAACATAGAAAACTGTTTTCCAAGCTGTTCAGAGGTGAATTTCTTCAGTTTAAACTAAAAAGCTGATCTAAAAGGCATTGGTATCAAACAAGATAAAACACTAGGAAGTATGAAGCTCGTGTAAAAGATTTAGCAGCGTATTAAGTTGACTCAATATCAACATTTACAGTTTAACATTCATCGATTGTCTGTAGTACGTGCTTTATCTAGCACGGCTCGTGAGATGAATACAAGCGGGAAATGCCCGCCAACGGGGGGGTCTGAAATAGATCGCACGGAGCAAGTGGGAGTTAGAAAAACGCAGATATTCGGCACGAAATCTCGGGGAAGAACCCCGAACGGAGGTAATTAAGAGCAGTGAAGTATTCCCGCTGCGATTGAAATGTAAATCCCACGGATAAAAAGCACGGATCGCTGGTGGGGGGGGGGCTCTGCCATTGTCCGAGGACTCATTTAAATCCTCCCCCCCTCCCCGTGTGAGCACCACCGGGATCCGGAGGTATGAATCGCAGCTACACGACGCAATCCTCGCCGGGGGCTTTAACAAGCAATCCGTGCTGTTACAAGTGGCTTGTACACACACAACACACCGGAAAGCTGTTTCGTTCAACGCGCACATTCTGCGCAGTAGCTATGAAGATGCGGACCTAATATTGCATCCTGTCTACGTCAACCCTCCTCCGTCATTCAGCTGGGAAACACAGGAAAAATAACTAGTGAAAGTTATTCTGGCACACACACTTAAAGTTGTAATTGTAAACCTCTTTTAGTTTCACCACAAATTTATTAATTAATTAAACCTTTGTATTCCTTTCGTCAAAGATCTGCTCTCCATATTCTTCAACAGTAAGCTTCCATTTTACCCTAATCCATACGCCATACCCTGTCGTCGGACTCTAATTCCTACAACCATCACCGATGACTAAAATGAAGATGGCTTCGCGACCTTAGGGGCCTTGGCGCCTACATTTACTGAAAGTAGGGTTATTTGGCCCCCTCTCCCTGCAGACATTATATCCACTAATTTTTTCTTTTATTTTTTTTCTTGAATAAATGCATATTAGTAAGCTATCAAATTAAAAGATATTTTATAAGCAGTAAAATAAATAAACTAATAAAGATTGATAAAAAAAAGTTTCACCAATAAGTGGCCTGGAGAGGCTATAACTCTTTAAAAATTTACTAATGCACATCCGTTTTTTATTTTATTTTTGGGTTCGGTTTAACTTGAAAAACTGAACATATGGAACCTAAAGGGGCTTTTTCTTTCAAAAATGAAGTCAAAATAGTGAATTTAGCTTCTATATTTCAAGCATTACAGACTCTTCATTCTGAACCTACAAGACACACATTTAAACACAAACAATAAAATAATATATACACAGACACACAAACACAACTGATATAATGTAGTAATATTATACGGGGGATATTTTATAATAGGATAATTTTTTTTTATATTTAATGTTTTATTTATTATTTTCTGCGATTACTTGCAGAAGTAACTTATGCATACACATATCTCATGCTTTAAACATCAATTCTTTCTCACAGTACATGGAGCCGGTATTCGCAAATCAAATATCCTGTTCATATAAATTCCCTATGGGATTGTAGGCTAAAGATGAACAACGATGTAGAATAATATGAAGTCTTTCTTTAAACTGGGAAAACAAAGCTATTGGTTTAGGCAACGTCATACTTATTCCTTACTTTAAAGTTATATGTTCTGTATCATTATATCTATTACATAGATATAATGATACAGAACATATAACCTTAACAATGATACAGAACATATAACTATAAAATTTATATTCATTTGGAGTTGAGTTTTCATAATACAGAATGTTCAAATACAAATAACCTAACTGACTTTTTGAATCTCGTTAGTTAATGCAGCTTTTGTATAACAAACATTTTAATCATTTAAAACTTTTCTTACCTCCTGATAAGATTTTTTATTAAATATTTTATGGCTTATCTAAGGATTTTTAGAACTTGTGACAATATCGCCGAATTTGCAAAAGTAGTTAATCCTACTTCTTTGACTACAGGCGACCATTCTTATTTCATTTTGGAGACCAAGAACTTCACCGACCCACTATTAAATGTGGAAATGATTTTTCGAGGATAGAAGATAGTATTAGCTCGTTAGCAATGCCCCACTCCTGTTTTCTATGGACAATGGTCGATTCTTCCTTACAATACCCCCCCACTAGAATCGAATATTGTTTGCAATTATAAACCCTTCAGAATGAGGACCCTAATTGCTTTCGTACAACTATTATTTTCAGTACAGAAAATTTCATAGAAAAAAATAAATAATTTTCTAGACAGCCCATCCAGAGATTTACGGGAACACATCTTAAAACCCCATTACAAGTAAAATATTTTTAGATTTCAGTAAACCGAATTTGAATTATTTTTATTTTTATAAATAATTATTATTTCTTGAATGTGCGTAACGAA
>KZ808958.1:127154-144174 GCA_000696205.2 Oncopeltus fasciatus
ATATTAATGTAATTTGCCTATTTTATTTGACTAGGGCTAGATATGAAGACATTTTAATTATCAGGCAAAACATCCAATTATAATCCTAAGAATAGTGTACAATTAATCATCTCAAGAATTTAATTAAATTTTATAAACGGAAAAAGATATCAAAAAGGATTAAACCTACTTAATCTGGGTTGTTTGGATTAAGTTACTCAGAATTTCCCAGGATTACATTAAATTTATCATGAAGAAAAGAGAGCTTTAGAGAAAATGCCCTCGAGCTAACGTTTTTTACTCATTTTTTCCATCTCATTATAAAAAAAAATATGTAGAAGGGAAGGAGAAAGTGGAAGTGATGGAAGGGAGTTCTGGAGTTATGACGGAATTTAAATTTCCCTGTAACTTCGAATTCATCAAATATACATTTAACAAATAACTTCTTGTAAAAGAACACTTACTAAGGCCAGCAGCATTTACTTATCACTTCTAATATTCTTATAAAATAATCTAATCTAAATAATTTATTTATATCTAATAGTAATAATACAAGTGAATGTAGAATATATTAGAAAGAAAATCGAATTAAAATAATACTTGCATACAATTAAGTTTTCTACTGATATAATGCTCAATAAAGACAAAGAGTGTTATTTATATAATTTTAGTAACCTACAAAGATAAGCTTAATCAAAGTAGCTAATTATAATTTAAATTTGTGGTGTCCGTTGATATTATCATCTAATTAACTAATATTTGAAAGAAGTAATGTGTTATATATTATATTTCAAGCCCTAGGATTTTGCTTGCGCAACTTACAGTACGTACTTACATAGAAACTTTATTCTGTATTTGATTGGCTAATATTAAATTGAGGTGGGCTACATAGCATATAATTATACTATATGTATTTGCTCACACTTGTGCACTACTGATCTTGCTTTGGTAGCTTTGGTAGCATTTCCCACTCTTTGACCTCTGCATTCCACAAGAGATAGAATATTCGTAAAGGAATGCAATGGTAGATATCATCATGGCATAACCTTATGGTACAATATTCTGCTCTAGATAGACTATCAAAACAGTCGGAAAACGATGGATTTAGCAGTTGTTTTTTTATAACCTTTATTTACATATTTCATTCTGTTAAAAACATATAAAAAACATTTTATAAATTCAATACAATGAATGGAAAAAGAAAACGGCATTAATGAAGGTCACATGAAAAGAGAAGGTGACCAGTGACACCACTCTCAAATTATTTACAGACTACGTCCCCAGGAGGTCTGAGGTTTGAGTCGACGGGGAGGGTTGTAGGGGTTGGAATTGATAGACAAGGTGTGTGCTAGTTGATTAGGATGGAATGGCAATTTTCTGTGGAAAAGGATGAAGCGGGAAGAAATGAGGTCTTGAACAAAAGAAATATTAAAATGAATTGGTGGTGAAGAGAGGAATTGGATACACAATAGGGAGCATTTGCAATTATTCTCAGGGTTTTTGATTGAAAGGACTCGATTCTTTGGATGTTGGAAGGCTTAACGGCACCCTAGATTTCTACTCCGTAAGTCCAGATTGGTCGTACTAAGGATTTGTAGAGCGTCAGTTTGTTTTCAGTCATAAGATTGGATTTCTTATTCATGAGTCTGTATAGAAGTCCATATCGCCATATGAGTTCTTGTCTTTTAATGTAAGTATTTTCTCTTCATGTAAGATTTAGCTACTACGTTGCTATCATTATAGAATTCTACTATATTTTAAAAAAATATCACAACCTAATATAACTAGTCGTAAATATAAATATTTCTAACTCGCAACATTATACTTTGACTACTGTATTCTTTATAACAGAATACTATAATTTTATTGTATTTTTGTACAATATAATATTCTTATTGTAATTTTTGTAACCTCAGTTTTCAGATTAGGAGACTTATAGTTACAATGTACTTCATTTAATGATTAATCAATGTATACGCAATACAGATATGAGTTAGGATCCAACACTTGTTTCATATCTTGTTATACTTAGCATTTTTCATAAAATTTTACATTTTTTTAATCAATATTTTTTATTTATTTTTTAAAACTTTGTTTCTGTATGTTACTCTTTTAGAGGAATAGTTCTTTTGTGAATAATAGTATGAAATTTCCTCAGAGTAGAGTAAATGAAACATCACATAACATTGGAATGTTTTATTTTGTATCTTCTTTAAACCCAAGTCAGTATATTTTCTGCGTGATTCACTAATTCCAATTAATCTCCTCGGCACCGTGTATTTGGTCTGTTCTCGTCACCATCCAAATTTTCTTTAAATAAAAACTTTATTCGGTTTTAAGCTTACTTTTTTTAGTTATAATGCCCTTATGGAGAAGGGATTCAAAATATAATAAACTATATCAAATCATTATTATTATTCTTATTAGTATTATGAAAGAAATATATGAAATGTAGGAATTGATAGGAATGGAATATAATTTATTTAATTTTT
The DNA here is from genome assembly GCA_000696205.2 of Oncopeltus fasciatus. Taxonomy (NCBI): domain Eukaryota; kingdom Metazoa; phylum Arthropoda; class Insecta; order Hemiptera; family Lygaeidae; genus Oncopeltus; species Oncopeltus fasciatus. Next base: position 129,626 of record KZ808958.1, read on the forward strand.
ACTATATATTCTTACGAACGAGGATATTCTAAAACATATTTTTCAGCGGACCTATTTTCACTACCCTGTCTAAGTGGTGAGAGAGAAAATGGAATTTTCAGTTTACGCTGTTCCTCTGTTATATCCAGAGTTCATTGAACTCTAATAAGTGATTGTATATCAGACGAAGACGAATACATTCAAGTGTAGACTCTAGAACCATTGGCTTTCAAACAATGAGTTTCAATCAAATAAATTGCGTAGGATTGTCTCAGTCTTTAGAAGGACTAAGTACCAGTTGCCTCAAACTCCTTCAAACCTGCAATTAAGTAGTTTGATGAAGGTCCGAATGAAAGGAGGGTGTCCCGTAAGGGTTCGCTGTTCGCCGGAAGGCTTAGGGTAGTCTATTAGCAAGTGTTTGCCAGCAGAGTTTGCCATGAAGGACAATTTGAGGCTTACTTGCGCAAATAGCACCGAATTCAGCCACAAGACCAGCTCCGTCCAAAGGAGATTCAGAATAACCGAATTAGCACACGACTAGTCTTATCTAAATTGGTGGACGCGCACACTGGATGTCCACTCCGAATGGTGTTTAGCGAAATCTACTTAAACTTTTACCATATGTAACTCCTCTCTCTCACTCTCTCAGTCTCTTTTACGGTGATACATATTTTTGTTCAAATATTGAACGATAAAACGTGTATGGTTGTCTACTTAGGTCATATATGTCAGCAGGTTGACGGGGAATAGGTCATCTCTGATTGTGCAGCCTCGCTGATTTCTTTTATTTGGAAATGTACTCATATGCCTCGTAGCATAATATTAAAAGTAGTGTACTGTCCTCCGTAAAGTAGCACCTGTGCTGCTACAATTAGGACAATTTATAAGAATAACAGTTGCTTTGATAAAATACATTATTTGTATTATTTTTCAAGTAATACGATTGCATCAAAGTTTGGCTTTCGTTAAAGAAGCGTAATGAGAGTGTAAGCAGCTTATGGCATATCTTCTGACTTAGATTTGACGTTGGCCACGTTACAGGGAGTAGGTGGACAGTTGCTACATTTCTTTAAAAGACATTGATTAAAGTATGTTTCATGAGAAGCCAAAGTACCTTATAGGATCCTCTCGGCTCTCGCAAGATTCCTGAGATTCTTTTATGCACTGGGCCTGACCTCAGGGGACTATGTCTATCTTAAATACACTAAAACACACAGTCTGATAGACAATGTAGAAGTTTATCGAGGAATAGGATGATCTGAGAGAGGGTCCCCACAAACTTTGTAGGCTAAATCATTCCTTTATTTTCACTTGTGAGAAGCCAGACCTCCTGTAGGGTTCCCGCTGAAACACTAGCGCTGCCACTACAGTTACCTTAGTAAAGAACTTTGTAATCAGTTGTTCAGAACAAGATCTAGAAGAACCGGGATTTAAACCCAAAACTTATAGCATACGAGTCACGTACGCTAACCCTAAGCCATTGAAACCCTCATTAATACATACATCAGTAGCTACTATATAAATATTAATGTATGTTATATTTTATGGAATGTGAGCTATTTATCAATAGTTTTATGATCTGATCGACTAGAAGCGGTTCCACGTGGCGTTATTCAGCGAGCCGACTAGAAACATTGAAAGATTAGAGGCCGGAGGAGATGGTGAGGTGAACGGAAGAGAAGATTGCCATGGCACAGATTGCTGGCTATGACAGCTCATCAGCATACCTCCCAAGCACTCCTCTGCAGTCTTTTGTTTCCTTTCTCTCGAGGACCAGCTGTTCGCAAATGGAGATAGTCCTCCTACTGCCTTCTCTTGAAATCACTCCTGCAAGATAGGATATTTTATCATACCTTAATAGGTATGGGTAAAAAGAACTGATTTCTTACAATGTTCAAAACGGATGGGGCTTATTTTTATTTGGCGAGTGAGAGCATATCTATGAAGATTCAGTTTATAGATTGGTAAATAAGTATAAATTATTTTAAAAGTCTTTTACTCTTTAAAGGATAATCTTTTCAAGAAAAATAATTTAATCTAAGAGTATTGAGAAATTTTCAGAGGTATTGTTAGACGCAAAATAAAAGTAACTCCTCTTCTAGTTATACTACATTTACTGATTCAAGAAAAAACATATTACAGTCATTGTAATTGGTACGGGTCGAATTTGTTCTCGAATTAAGTAATACATGGGAAGTTTTCAATTATGAATTTTATGAAAATACACAACAACCAGTTAACCAATTATTGAGTAACCTTTTTTTTTTTTTTTTTTTTTGCTGAATATGCTGAATATTCAAATTTCTCTGAAAAAATCCGAGGAGATTTCAAAATTTTTTTTACCAGTCTTCTCACCAGTCTCGAGTCTTGTGTGTTTCTTAGAGGTCTAGCTCCTACAAGCAGAGTCCTTGTTTTGCTGTGGCAGTATTGAGGATACGAAACTCTGTAGGAAGTTTCCTATTCAAAGCCTCGAAAAGTTGAGTTCCATTAATCCTGCATCCTTCAATGTTAAGATCGCTTTTGGAGGACTCGAGAGAGCACTAATAAAATCATTTCTGCTCTTGATAATCAGATGTGTTTGTCCTTATGGAAGAAATGTGAGCAAGAATATATGGTCATATACATAAAATAAGCCGGTTACACGTCTTAAAGTGAAACTTCTCTAATTAAATTGCTGTTAATGAAGCAATCATTCTTACAGTTAAAGCTCTTTTATTGTGAATTTAAAAATAAATAAATAATTATATACATATATATNACGAAAATGGCTCGATGAATGGATTTCAAATAAAGATGAAGCATTCTTTTGGAATGGTATCCATATATTGCCCGAGAGATGGACAAAATGTGTAGAAAGCGAGGGCCAGTACTTTGAATAAAATATATTATACTTTTTTTACAATTACTGTGTATATATTTTAAGAAATAAACGACATTTTAAACTTGCATACCTGGTAAAATCGCAAAAACGGTAAAAAAAATAATTAACTCAGAAATGCAAAAAGTGTTTTAGATCGTTTTTAGTAATCAGTAGACTTTTTTGTTAAGGTTCGGTCAAGGTTGATTAAAAAAAATTCAATTTTTTTAAATTTGTATTTTTTAATTATCTGCCAACGATTCAGCTTTCATTGTAAGCCATCTTCAGGGCTATCTTGAAGGCGAGAAGTTACGTCGTGTCACCTAGATCCCATGTTCATGACTCAAATGAACATGGGATTCGTTTTTTTAGTCATATTTTGCTCAAGAAGATCGGTCAAAATTATAAAGTTTAAATAAAGATTAATATCTCAGACTTTTTTTTAAATTTAGATTTTACTTATAATTTCATTAATGTTTTACCGAATTGGATTCTACATGTTGATAAATAAATGCAAAATAATTAATATTTTATTCTGATTTAAATGCAGTTTAAATTATAAAGACCATTTGAGATTTTATAGCTTGCCTATTGTTTTATGTTCCATCTAGATTTTCTACTTGTTTTCTGGATTTCTTTTTTTTCAAAAAAAACAGTTAAAAAGAATGTCCGAAGTCAATATAGTCACTTCCAGTGACTACCTCCTTTCATTTGTCAAGCACAAGAGTGTTTGGTTTTGACAACCTAGCTACTCCTCGGTTATAAGATTCAACTAAATAATTAGAGATAAAAAACACCCCTATGGACTTTACAGGGAGGGGGTATCTTCAGGTTGCCCTCCCATTCTATACATCCATGCCAAATTTTATATATCGATAAAAGCTTACCTGTGCAGTGTTTGATTCCGCAGAGCTAGGATAGCGAGACCCGAACGAATCCCATGAGCTATCCAGGCACCCGTGACTTGACAACTAACCTTTTACAGAACCTTAAATTGAATACAAATGAGCTTTATTCAATTAGCATAGTAAATACTTTATAAAATAAATATGTTTTTAACCGAATACTAAATGAAAGATGTTATTTAAAACGTTATAACTCTAATGGTCTTTGAGTTACCAATATACGTTATAAGTTGAATACCCTTATTATCTGTCTAAATATCCAACTTCTTCAGAGGATTGACGCCACACAAATTAGAACAACAAAGTAAACAAAGAAAAACCAAAAAACAATGATCCTCCTGAGCTTACACGATAATTCAGTATTGATCTCATTCGGTGCAGGAGGGAGAGAGAAAACAGACAGGTCATTATCTCTTGGATACGTGACGGCCACTAAAATTTAACTCAGTTGGAAGGAGATCTTCAACTTCTTTGTTTTAGGTAAAAGAAGAGTCGTTCCATTGATCCCGGGTCGTAGTACTGACGCCGATAGCACTTCAGACAAAGTCCCTCGGGAATAGGCCCATTCCTTTATCATTATTGCCAGCCGGAAGCCACCTCCTGCAAGAGATAGGACATCTCCAGGACCTCTTTTCTTACGAGCAGTCTCATTCCGGCAGTATCTAATAAGGATGCCTTCATATATAATAGTCAAACCTTACTTAGGATAATTCTTGTAAGCTCTAAATTACTATTAACTTTTTAGGGCCTAGCTCATCTATAACAAAACTCGAATTTTTAAATTATTTTAAAATCATCCATGTTCTTAATACAAATATAATTTAGAATAATTAAGGGATTTATTGTGGACGCCTGAGAACGCAGATACAAATATATGTATTTTATTTGGTTGTGGTTTTTTATCCCACGTAAATTTTTAAACAATTAATGAGAGGGAATAGAATAAAAAAATCTATCTGTCCCAGCCAGGAATCGAACCATGATCTCCTGCTATCCGGGCTGGTGCATTTACCAGTTATGCTACCAGGAAGCACTAGTTATCTCATTCTAGCGCGCTAGTGTAGAGGGAATTGAAAGATATAACTAGCGCGTCCTGGTAGCATAACTGGAAAATGCACCGGCCCGGATAGCAGGAGGTCTAGGTTCGATTCCTGGCTGGGACAGATAGATTTTTTCTTATTCTGTTCCCTCTCATTAATTGTATACAACTATATGATGTTTTGGACGGACCGTATGAATGAAAATATTCTTTCAAAAGTCTGGTCCTCGACAGAATTCTTTGGATAGGTAAAGATGTCCCATATTGATAGATGTGGAAAATTGGGAAATACCAGCCGGCTTGACTTTTAACAATATACCAAAGTGAAATTTTACTTAGATGTATCACATGAGCCGTTAAGACCAACCCCAACTCAGCTGACTGGAATCTGTAACCTCACCCCTGTCTGTAGGGTGCCCCGGACTTGGTGGTCCGCGCCAAGTGTCACACCAGCCGCGTGCCAAACTGCCAAATCAATATTTCCCCTCCCACTCATTCTACCGCCCGTTTTCCCGCTCCGACGCCCCCTAATCCCTCCCTTGTCATCCAACCCTCCCCTAACCTTCTCCCAGTATCTCTCTCACTCTCTCTCTCTCTTTCTCCACCGGACCTGTATTACACATTATGTATGATATTAGAAAAACATTAGCTCGAGGGAATCCTATTTTACAACTCATTATCTGCTATTATTGTATTTTCATTATCAAAAAAAAACTATTGTCTTAACGATTTTTAATTTAGTTGTTACAGTAAGTCACCATCTGTGACTTTCCTCACAAATATCTTTCTATCTACAGCTGAAAAAAAATAAATAAATAAATTTCTAAATCAAACACTAAATATATTCATTTAAAAAAGAGAATGTTTAATCCTCATTTATGCTTTCTTAAAGATCTTTCTTGATGTAAACATATCGTGAGAATATTTAACAACAAAAAATGACTGGATAAAATTTACATTTTGCGCCTATGACGCATACAAGTTTTCATGAATCTTCTACTGACAAATCTAAATATTTTTTTCTTGATTCCCCTCTTTCTCGTTTAATTTCACCTATTTAAGAAATTGATTTCAGTTCGGGTCTCACAATCCTGCCTCGTTAAATAAAAGCTTTCCCTGAGCCATGGATGTTTGAGATAGCAACTCCTTTCTCTATAACCCTAAGTGGTTAAAAGGTTGGCTAACTGTTATTGTAAAAAAAATAAATAAATAAACTGATATAAACACTCAGGAAAGAAAGTTCATTTATCCATTTTAATTAAGTTGTAAATATTAACTTTTAAATTTCGTTAAAATTATATATATATGTNTAATATTTAATAAAACGAATATTATTTTTTAATGTGTTTTTATTTTTTTTAGCTAGCGTAAATCTTATACCACACACAAATAATTAATTTTCTTCAGAGCAGATGATAAACGCCATGTTTATTTTGTCTGTAACGCCCAGTTTAAGAGGTTTCAATGTCTAATACTTCGCACTTTGTATATATTTTTATCTCTAATTGTAGATTGCTTTCAGTAGCAGTGATTCCATCTTCGGAGCTCAGTCACCTTCTAATAACTTTATGTTATTATAAGGTGACCTAAAGCTGCTAAGGCAGGAGTACTCATCGTAAGCTAACTGAGCTCCTAAGATGGAAGCACTGATTCTGAATGAGATTATCAATTAGAGAAAAATATATACAAAGTGTGAATTTGCCTTTGATAAGTCTAATTGTCATAAAATTCACCACCAGCGTAAATAAAGAAATGAGGAAATTTTTTATATCGGAGTTATTTTAGGATGTTACATAACTTTAAAAACAACAAAATATTTTTCAATATATGTTAATTTCCATTTCCCCCTTAAATAGGCTATGATAAATGATACCTAGAGATTATGAAGTTCCCACTGAGTTTTAGTATATCTGGGAACACTCCTGTTGTATAACTCACCTTGTTTCCCAAATCTCTGAGGATTCAAAGACGAACAACTCGATTTTTTTTTAAGAGGCTTTTTTAAATAAATTTATATTTAAGCCTCCAGACACTCCCCAGGTAACCATGTTACAGGAAATGGGTGTGTTTAGGATAAAACCAAAGCAATTAACTTATACTGACACAAAAATAAATAAGCAAATATCAGTGCTTTAATAATTAAACCCACAAAGGCGATTCTTAAAAGCCAGTCGCAAAGAAGAGCAGAATAATACGGTGTATATTTTAAGACGGAATGCACGAGTGGGTGGAAGTGGAGTAAAATAAGGAAAACAGAAATCTGGTTATGTGAAGGGAGTAGAGGGAACACAGAGAGAGGGAGAGAGAGAGAGAGAGAGAGAGAGGATATTATGTAGAATGGAGCGAGCTCTGTTGAGCATGTTAAACAATTTGAACCATTATTGTCGTCGAGAGGGAGAGAGAGAGAGAGAGATTTGAGAGAGAGAGAGAGAGAGAGAGAGAGAGAGAGAGAAAGAGAGAGGGATGAGGGCGAGGCGGCCGGGTGTGGCACGCTCCGTTCCCATGACAACGTACTGTTATCATGACAACCACTCAACCACTTCCAAGGCGATTTCTGACGTCATTTCGGCAACTTCTCGTACTTTCCTCTGCTTTCGTTTTACAGTTATCCTTACCTTCCGTTCCTACCTGAAATCAATAAACGTCTACTTGAATACTCCTTGCCCCGTAGTCTCATCTTCAGCAGACTAACATTCATCATGAGCGATGAGCAATGTATGGAGTTTATCCGAGCAATTTATCTAAAATTAAATTTTGGACTTAATTGTCTAAAGAATCATACTTAGCTATTTATTGCTTAGTTTATTTATCCTAGTTCAAATATCGCTATCCTGGTTCCAATTATGACGTTCAATTAAATTCAAACTTAATTTAATTTATGCAATATTACTTTGTCATTTAAATACATTAATATTTCTCTCTATTAAGACTTTTTGGTGTAAACAAAATTATTTAGGAGCAACAGTGATATCCATTCGGGTCTGACAATCCCTTAAGTTGCGGATTCAAATCCCGCCTTGAGCAAGCTTTTATCGATAAATGAAAGCTTGCTATGAGCCATGGATGTTTAGAATGAGTTAACATATTTCCTCCTTCCATGATCCTATGCGGTTCAAAGAGAGGTTAATGTCGTTTTCTGAGGTTATCTTCGATTGAGTATTAAGTCATATTTCATTGAATAAAACAACTTCTCACAAGTAACTTGCCTTTTAAGCTTAATAATTATTCACTACACTACATTTAACAATTATAATAATAAAATTAGAAAAGATGTATTGTACTTATTTATTGAAAGTATTACAAAAAATAAATTAATAATAAAGGTTTGTTTTTTTTTTTGGTGACCTCAAAAGAAAACCATAAAATGTCGAAATGACATGGTACATTAGTTACTGATAATAAGTATTTTTGGGCCTTGAGCAAATACGTCATTCGTCAGTAAAAGTGATTTTCAATTTTCACATTAATGGGATATAAAGAAGAGAAAAGGACTAATCACAAGCCGAAATAGAGAATGAAGATTAAAAATGATGCCATTGGCTTCTGGGGGAGATTAGTGGGGGAAGGGAACAATCCCCTTTTTGATACTTAAAAAGAAATATTCTTATCGTACACCTTTTGCAACCGATTTCAACCACAAATTAGCCCTTAAATTGATTTGAAATGGTCAACCCTCGAAATCACAGTGTGAAGAATCTTCAATAATATGCGTTCTAGTGAAAATGATATAAAAAATAAAACTTAAATAATAGTTCACCTTTTAAAACTAATCTATCAATTACAGGCTCCAGTCATACCATTTTAAATTTATCAAAATTTTCAGTTCTGCGAAAAATCGGTGACTAATCGAAAAATTATCTTAATACCAATGGGAATAGCGTGATTGGTGAATCAGAGAAAACGTCCATTAGCACAATCTTAAGATTTACCCAAGATGAAAGGGCCATCGAACGTCTTTTACTGTATATTGGAATAATGAGGTCAATATTGAAAGGCTGCCAATCTTCACTACTGCCCATCAATTATTTCAACTCATCTTAAGATCAATCAATAATAATTAGAGCTGATTGCTTTTCAAGGCTACTATCTAATTCTCTAACAAAATAATCCCTAAATTAAAATATCTTGAAGACAGTACAATTTGTTAGAGTTACTTATACATTATTTTCTTAAGTCTAAATTAAATACTTTGAACTTTAAATACTTTTTGAGCCTGGAGGAGATCCAGGTTCGTGTCCTGGCTAGGACAGTTAGATTTTTATTCTGTTTTCCTGCACAAAAAAAATTACGTTGGATTAAATACCACAAAAAATGATATTTATAAAACTAAATACTTTGAAATACATGTCCCACAAATGTAACTTTAACTTCATTTTTTCTGATATATTTTTTGAACCTCCTTTATTTAATTTTAATAATTTTTTTTTGTATCAAGAGAGTATCATAATGTCCGAATTAAATATACAATATTGATTGAACCCCTTTTTTAATAAATCAGGAAGCTCTCCACATAGCTGTATTTTTATACAAGTCATTATTAAAATTAATAAATGATCTGTCAAGATGGTTCTGCGACTGAAAAACTGAACTGCCAAGTCAAGTTTCAAATTCGAAACTGACAGCGCGCAGTTAGTTTCTTTTTCTTTCTATACTTCTGTTTCCAATAACTCATTATATTTCTGGTGTGCTTCTGGGAGCACTCAGCACTATTGGGTAGCATTTATCATTGGGTTGGAAAACCATCAGAAAAAAAAAATGTGTACTAGCCACACACAGCGAGTATTGAATAAACGTATACTTAAAGTACAATTCCTCAAGTTTTCTTATCAGCTGTAGTGGGAAAAAATCGTATCGGAAATTCGCAATAGACTTTCTAACCACAAAGCATATATGAATCTTTCCATTTCAACAGATCGTCATTCACTCTGTTGCTCCTCTTTAATTTCACACAACGTAAAGCTAAAGTAAGAAAACAGTTTTAGAAATTGCATTTTATAGTAGCAATTTTTACTATTCTTAACGAGTTTCAATAATCTACTTCGAAAGTCATAAAGTAAGATAATTGAAAAGTAAGAAAAATTACTCAGGGAAGGATAAGAAAGGAGGAAAGGAGGATGAGGGAGAGTACAGAGATGAGGGGAGTAAGGAGATGAGATTCGAAGTTCTGTGCCTTACCAAAGGAACAATAGTCAGAATTATAGATAAAATTTTTTAAGATAAATAGCTTAAGAAGGCAGAAGAAGATAGAAGGAAGTTATGTTCTAATTAAAAACCTAACTATTTTTCGAAATGCTAGGATATTAGAAGTCGAAAATTCTATTTCCTGTCCGTTATTTAGATTGCGTTCTAAGAAAATTTTGACAGTTTCGGATAGTAGGAATTCATGTTCATATGGTTCAGTTTGAAGAATAGTAGAGTTGGCAAAGTTAAATGTGTCGGCCAGACACGAAACACATCAGTTAAGCCTAAAACATTATAACCCGTTGAAATAATGCATAATTATTATAATAAACTATATAATACATAAAAACGGTATAAACAAAAATCAGATAAAAAACTGTCCTCACAAAACAAGTCTTTTTTTTACTACTGCCTCGTTAAAAAAAAAAAAACCAAAAAAAAACTTGTTTTGAGAGGACAGTTTTTTATCTGATTTGTGTTTATACCGTTTTTATGTATTATATAGTTTATTATAATAATTATGTATTATTTCAACAGGTTATGATGTTTTGTGCTTAACTGATGTGTTTCTTGTGGCATATAGGAGTAAAACAGTTGGTTTTATTGAAGACATTCTTTTTTCTATTACGAAGTGGAACGAGGTTGTAGATAGATTTAAATTTTTATTTGCAGAGAAAGCATGTCTTACTCTTGGATAGATGTGTATGGCAATGAATTGAAACCTGTGAAAATGGAGGAAGTGGCTATTGTTATTATTATACATATATTATGCAATGTGTTTCTTAGTGTTATGTGGAATGCTCAAAAGACCCAAAAGACAATAAACTTTGAGTCATATATTCTTTGCTTTTAAGGCAACTTTCTACTTGTTGTGTCATAACTGTACTTGCTCATACAAGAAACACTTATAGAGCGGCTATTAATGCCCACTTAAAATAAATATAAATATTTCTCACTTTTATGTTATTTTTTAAAAGGAAAGAACTTGATAAAGTAATTCACGCTGCCCGTGAATAATTATAACAAAATTTAACTAACTTACATTCATTGATTTTTTAAGTTATTTAAAAATTATTCGTAGATGATATAAGGTAAGCATTCCTGAAAGATGGTAATTTACTTTGGCAATATAACTAATTCGAGAGAAATTAATGGTTCCAAATAAAATATTCCCACTCCTTGTTACATTAATTCAGACCTAAAAAATAATTTTTCCATAGACAAAATATTGAAATATTACTAATTAAAAATATGACATAACTGAAACCCTTTTAATTATTTTAACTACTGTATGTATTAAATAAAGTTGCATTCTGTCAATGTAGTGTCCAGAACTTCATGTAAAATGGACGGTTATATTTTTCACTTAACCACACACTATTTTCTGCTTTATTGTCCTCTTCTGATGATTTGAATGAAAGGGTCAACAATTGTATTGATACATGAAATAAACTGTTGGACAATTCTAAAGTCTCAATATGAAATGTGTTTACACACAACCACACCTGCGCTATTTATATATAATATGAAACACTCGAGGCTGCGATATGTAGCAATATTGAACAGGTGGGATAGAGAGTGCAGTGCACACACAAAAAGAAAATAAATCATAAGTGAAGTGATTTTTTTCTTTTTGTGTGTGCACTGTTCTTGATTACTAAATACAGATAATTCATTACTAAAATAGAAGTAGATGAATATATAAAATGCCAAATGCAAGTAAAAGCGCTTCTTCAATGTAAAGGGTGTAATATTAATTTTATAGGAATGATACTCAACACAAACTTATTTATTTCATATCTAACTAAAGGTTAACTGATAGTTTTATAATTAAGTATTTTATAAGTTATTATTTATATTTGCTGCAAGTTATTCATTATGAATCAAGATTTAATTATTAATAACCTTCAATTATTTCAGCTTTTTACATGATTTTTTGAGATAGAGCTTAATATTTTAAATTCTGCTTAACTAANTTTTTTTTTTTTTTTTTTCTAAATTTTATAAAGTAAACTTTATGACTATTTTTTGTAAGGCCAATAATAAAAACAATGATATACAAATTTTAAATTTTAAAACACAATATGTTAAATGCCTCATCTAATTTAGAAAAATACCCATATTTATTTTGAAAATATGCGAATATTTTAAATTACTGACTTTCATTACATGAAGATTTTTCTGATGAATTCGCGTTGTATCAAAGAAAATATTTATAACAGAAAAGCTATAAAAAACACTATTTCTAACCATTTATAATGTACTGTCAGGAGCAGTGAAATTATATTCAATCAATTTCTTATTTCTCAATTTTAACTGTCCTTTATGTCTAACATTTTTGGAAGTTTGCCTAAATGAAAGTCTGTTGTGAGTTAAAAAATTATACTGAAAAATGTTTTAAAAATCAAAGAGTTATTATTATAAAAATGATATAAAGATAATATATAATTTAGTAGCTATAAAAATAAAACTATGTAAAATGTGGACGCACTCAAAAACAGAAGATAATACTTTTAACATTTGTAGAAATAGAATCCCCCTCTCTACAATTAATGAGAGGGAATAGAATAAAAAATCTATCTGTCCCAGATAGGAATCGAACCTGGATCTCCTGCTATCCGGGCCGGTGCATTTACCAGTTATGCTACCGGACTCGCTAGTTATCTCATTCAATTCCCTCTACACGAGTGAGAGGCTAACCCACGAGAAAGGCGAGAACTTCGTCTTTTACTCGAAGGAGCTGACATTGTCTTACATTTTGTCGACTCTCATCATTTACTTTATTTAATTTTTTCTTTATAAATATTTTATTTGGTTGTGGTATTTTATCCCACGTAAATTTTAAACAATTAATGAGAGGGAATAGAATAAAAAATCTATCTGTTCCAGCCAGGAATCGAACCTGGATCTCCTCTCTACTTCTCCCAAACATAAGAATCCAAATTAAAACGAAATTTTAAAACGAATTTTCTAAATCTTATACTTCCCTCACAAAATGTAGCCCCTCTATTTGAAAATAAACGCACAAATATGGATCGCCGACATAAAGCCTCAGAGTTGTCCATCCAGGGCCCCAACTGGAGTTTTCTCAGGTTTGGCTGATGGACTGTAACCCTCGACTTGGTCATCCTGCAGTAGATCCTCTAGGATATGGATTGGCACCGTCCGGGGTCCTGCCGTCTTTGTAGAGAACGAACCTCTTCGCCTTCCACTCACCCTGTAAGAAGCTGAAGATGGTGTGTCGTCTCTCAGGGAGGAGGTGGCAACCCCCTCCGGCTTCCGACAGTTCGTAGACCGCTGGATACAGTTGTTACAAATTAAAATTGCCCAGGCTTCAGAAGCCCGTCTGTTGCTTTTAAAAAATTCGTCAGTGAGACTCTATCAATAGGTCTTCTATAAATCTCCATCAATCATCGGTTTTACCGTCAAAACTAAGGAAAGTTTTTAAATTAATACAAAGTATATAAAAAATGACCGGGGTGAATTAAAATTGTGCACTTTTAAAATATTGTTCACATGGACTGTTTTTACAAAAACTTTTTTCACAGATACTGACACAAAATTTATTAGGACCATTTGGAACCAATCGATTAACCGCTGGACGCTAAATCTGGCGATTGTGGTTTCTGTGTAGCGACTAAATCAGTGATGGGAGAGGGGGTCAACATGGAATAATTTATTCCCCATGATTGTGGAAGTATGGTTGGTTGGGGGAGGGGGGGGGGGTGCCGAAACAAAGCTGTAGCTAGAGAAGGGAGAAGGTCTGACAGCCAACAGGGAACATCATTGATAAGGGGCGACTCTGCTCTGATAATGTGAGGGGACCAGCCACATTAATAACGTCATGCCTTGCCATGTTCTCTCTCCCCCCTCCTCTCTCTCTCTTTCTCTCTCTCTCTCTCTCTCTCTCTCTCTCTCTCTCTCTCTCATACACACACAGACACTTATATACGCATGTACGCGCTCCCTATTTCTCTATCCGTCATTAACTACATAGTTGATTCTAAATACAATTAATATCTTGAATTGGAATTTAACTGAACAGACATGACATCCGTATGTCTATGCTAACACCTGTTCGATTTTCAGTCAAGTATAAGAATTATTTATATTTCATTAACAATAAATAATATATAGAATAAATGTAAGGGAATCGAATAAAAAAATCTTACTACCTCAGCCGGGACACTTATTTAAAATTATATTCCCTTGCATTTATTGTATATAACAAATGTGGTATTAAATACCAAAACAAACACAATATTTATAAATAATGTAGTACCAACAAGATGAGTATAGTAGCAGTTAGATTTATTTACATGTGGTTTGTGTAAAACTGGAAATTAAACGAGGAAACTTTTAGAAATCTCTAAAAATATAATTTTAAATTTTCTAAATTATCCAAAATATTAGAAAATTTCTTTTAATATTCCTCTATCAGATTAAACTAAAAATTAAACAAAAGAGCAATAAATAAGATTTTTTAAATAGTTTTTACCTTTTATTAGGTTCAATTAAAAATTTTTAATTTAAGGGTCCCTCAGCTCCAGGTTCCCCTTATTAGTACCTTCTCTATGATCTTATATAT
>KZ808959.1:92621-106055 GCA_000696205.2 Oncopeltus fasciatus
CGCATATATATATATATAGAAAATGAGCTGCGAAATGTATAGTAAATAAGAACAGGTGAAATAAAAAGTGTAAAATTTTCGGGGAGATTTTACTCTTTGTAATTTTTTTTCTTTTTGTGTCTTCACTATACTCTTTATTCTACCCAGTACGGGTACTAAATAAGTACTATTTACTATATATATATGGTTGTGTGTGTGTGTGTGTTTGTTTGTGTGAGTAATCGACCAGGTTAAGAGATAGGAGAGTTGGTACTCGGGACAAAACATAATGTGGATTTTGGTCAAATAGTTTAGTCAAGGCTAATATTTCAAGAATTTATTAAAATTGTTATAAAAAATTTTTTTTAAATTTGTTATTTATTAAATTTGTATTTTTAGCCCTGAGGAAGAGAAAATATATTCTCGAAATATTGGCCTTGGCTTATTGACCTCAATTTCTTACAAAGTCAATATATTTGAGCAATTTAGCTGCCGCAAATTCATGATTAAGATGACCAAATTCGCTATTTAAGTTTCTTTCTGTATTTAAGTTATTAAGTTGCTGTCAGAGATACAACATAATGTGTATATTTAACATTAATGTGCCAGTATCTACACAACTATTTATTTCAAAGCATATCTATCAAATATACACACTGGCTCGTATATTGCCATAGTGGATATTAACTCTTTTATAGTCTCCACAAGCTGTTAGATGCAGTGTGCAACAGTAGTCTGCAGGCGTTTGCTTATTGCATGTCTTTGGGGATCTCTTGATGACCAATTCACCTCTTTTAAATAACGGAATTTAATTCATTATATTATATTATTGTTATTAGATGATTTTATTTGGGGTTCGGTCAAGGTAGATCGACAAAAAAAAAATACAAATTTAAATTGCCTTATACTTGATCTTTGTTTTTGTTCGTATTGTATTCAATTGCAATAGCTTTAAAATCATATTGAATTTTATCATTTTCCGTTCAAATTTTCAATTATGGAAAACTGTTGCAAAAAATTCATTTACAAAAAAAAATAAAATGTTGGAAATGAGAGTTTGTTGACCGTAGATATTATTCTAAGATGATTTTAGTTGGGGTTCGGACCGAACCCCAACTAAAATCATCTTTAGAATAAAATGTTGGCTGTTTATGATTTTCTGCCGCTGGATTCGCGTTGACCACACCTCAAAGACCACACGTCTGTTGAGGGGAGGATGTCATTAGACATTTCTTATATTACTGTTGAGTAAGACATGGTGTGGCAACCACTCCAGATTTTTCACCACAGAGATAAGTGTGAGTGTGTCCTCTCTCTCTGTCACTCTCTCTCTGGAGGTGGCCGGAGAGAGGCCAGCTGAATTAGCCAAGGTAGTCCTGCTGGAAGGAGGTGAGAAGAGCCTGGACGGAGGGGGTGTCACGAACAATGGCGTTCCTCCAGTTTTTGCCAAGAGTCCCCTTCAAGCCCATTCCACAAAAGAGACACTGCCACCAGCTGCCACCTCGCAGCTCCTCTTATCCACGATTCATTTAACTTATAAGAGCTTCCTCTATGTATAAATTTTAAAAAAGAAGGGGGTGGCATCGGGGAGAGTTGTCCTCACAACAACCCTCTGGATAGGGGTGGGAGATCTTTTGTGATGGCGACTTTTTTTTTTTCGTTATATAGTTGCCTTTTTTTGTCTATGAGCTGTAATTTTTTTGTGTGTTCTTCTATTTATTCCATTCCGAGCCATTTGTGTGTCGACGCATGCTGACTTTTAGTATTGTAGGCAGGAAAGCTCTTTCTTATTCCGGTGTTCAGATCTTCGATTGAGATTAAGCCAATGGCTGTTTACAGAAGAATTAACATAATCACCTAAAGAAAAAAAAAATCATTTCCTTTTTCACTTTAAGTTTATTTCATAAGGATGATAGAAATGAGAAAATAGTAAATGAATTGACATAAAAAATAATGTCACAAACTCTCTACCCTCGCAATGTGTTGTTTACATTGTAAGGCACATAAAATCAAGTAATTATAAAAATAAAATGTCTGTCTGCAGTGGACCGTTCTTCTTATATACATTTCTCGGGAAAGGCTAATTTTGAATTGATTAAATTTAAGATCTACTTACTATATAATCCAAAAATATGCCATAAGTTAGATGTATTCATGGGATTTAAATTAAGTTTTAAAAGTTTAAAATTGTTCTAACAGCCAAACAGTTACACATCTTGAACTTTTTGTGCTCTTAGTTTTTTTAGTTAGTAAATCATTAAATAGTTTCTGTTGGACACTACTAGAGTATAAATACATAATTTTATTCATCGATAATCTGCTACAGTGAAACTAAAAAAACTGTAATTTAAAAAATACTGAACTTATTGATAAAATGTTTAATTTAATCCGCGCCGGTATTGCAAAACTCCTAGTTCCATATGAGCTAAATAAAAAAAAAAACCATAAATTGAGGGTAAAATTTTTTTAATTGCTTCCAATTAATAACTCGGCTTTTCACGCCCGAGTAATGTGTTGAACTTGTTTTTTTTTCTTGTATTTTTACAATTGTACTTCAAATAGATGGTTTTCATATTTAAATCGTTAATATACGTACTCAGAAAACTCCTTTAATTAAAATAATTTTATATTTTCGAAATAAAATTCCTTACACAACGTTAATAAATTTAAAAAAAAATTGATTAATGTCATTAATGATTCATTGTCCTTTAGAATATGATTTTACTGAAATCTAAGTCTTAAACATTATGATTTTTCTTTAGCTGGAGGGAATATATTTAATTTTTAATTTCTATATTAAATTATAGTTGGTTAATGTTATTAATTCATTATTGTAGTTTGAAATAATNCTTTTGACCTCAAATTTTACGAATATAATTCTTTCAAGTAATTTATTAATTTTATATTATGATATTAACGTCTTATTTTATTATGAGAGTTATATATAAGGGGTATATACTAGACCTAGAAAGCGCTTTGTACGCTTTAATATAAGGTATTGAGAGTGGAGGTAGTGGAACTTTTTTTTTTATAAATATTAATTTAGTTGTGGTGTATTATCCCATGTAAATTTTAAACAATAAATGCGAGGGAATAAATAAATAATCTATTTGTCCTAGCCAGGACTCGAACCTGGATCTCCTGTTTTCCGGGCCAGTATGCTACCTACCATTTGCACCACCGGGACTAGCCAGAACTCTCGTCATTTACTTTTTATTTTCACTTATAAATATTAATTTAGTTGTGGTGTATTTACCCTTGTAAATTTTAAACAATTACTGCGAGGGAATAGAATATAGAAGCATTATTATGCTGGAGAAATTAGACAGGGCTTAGGCCAGAATCAGAAAAATAAAATACTCCAAAATTGTTGGGTAATTATTGGTAATCATATTCATGGCATATTATTGCCGACGTTTGGACTGAACTTGTAAGTCATCATCAGGGCGATAAAGATGTCTGGAAGTTTATGGTCACATCTTACATTGCAGAACTAAACTCCTGATATACAGTTTAGTTCTGGATTTCCAAAAATTTCTGTTCTGTTAATTTTATCAGACTTCCAATAGAGAAACAAGCTTTTCACGTGGAACCATGAAGCGAGTAAAATAAAATGGATTTTCTCTTATCCTAAATTGAAATGCTTAATATACGATTCATTAAAATTTATATATTGCATTTGATTGTACGAGCTCTAGTGTCCGCAATTTGTAAAACAATTAAACCAAATTCGTTAATAAAGCTCCTTTCAGTAAACCATTTGATTGTTAATGGCTGAAATTGGTCTGAAGGATTTAGGGTGAGCCAAAATTTAAACTCATACTTTCTTCGTTATTTTTATTATTATTATTTTTATATGTAAAACTAATGTATATTATTATTATTAGTGTTACAAAAACGTATAGATCAAAATTATGTAAAATAGAGTTCTATATCATTTATCGCCAGTAATATTTAAAAAAAAAAAAGCCCATATTTAAGAAGGACATTTCAGATTTTTTTTAAATAAATTTTTGTGACCTCTAATTTTAAAAATATAGTTACTAAATTTGTTAATTAGGCTTTTCATAGTACGTCCTTACAATTACTCACTTTTGATTATAATCGGATGAGAGGAAGCGAGGGTTTTGAGAAAGACCAATAAGTAAAAGCCTAATATCTTCATTGTTATTTGTGTTATAAAAAATTAAAAGAATTTAATGGGCCTAAATTGTAATTTTTTAACGTTTATATTCTAAAACTTTTTTGCGAAAAACACATATTTATGAATATAACTAAGATGGGTTCCTCCTTGCCTTCCTCCCTAGTCGGTCTAGAGCTAACTTAAGTGATCACTTAACTTGCACACTACTAAATGAAATTTAATCCGGCTTTTAAATAAAATTTTCTATTTATTCTTATATTTATCTTTTGTGAGACATGAGATATCAGCTTAGATTACGAAGCTCCTGTTTGAAGGAATTCTTTTTCAGTGCCTTAGCATCGGAGCATTTCTCCATTATCAAACTTTCTCAACAAAAATTATGAAGATCGCGTCCTTTTGTCAGTTTAGGACTCCTTGCTGCAAACAGTTTAACATATTGATTCATGGCATATTTAGAGAAGCCGAGCATATTAACTACATAATATATCAAATAAATTATATCGACAGATCGAATAACGGCTACTGTACAAGATTGTTGTGCCCTATAAGAAATGCGGGGAAAAAAAAAGGGAGAAACCAAAAACATATTCCTATCCTTGCAGTCAGGAAAAAAAAAAGTGACAAAGAAATAGTTTTTTCAGGTAGACGGAATCGCTATGATAGCTCAAATTTTTTATATTTCACTGAGATCAAATATATTACAATTTTATGCGTTGTTAACTTAACCTTACTATATAATTTAATTGAAATGTTATAAATAATTAACAATAAAAATTGCATAACACTATCAACTTTAATATTTTCCATGCACTAATCATTAAAATATACATTATTTCAAACTAAAATTTAATAAGCTCTCAATTTCTACTTTATTATTATTGCTCATAACATATTGCAAAAATATTTATATTAATTTTATAAATATTATTTTTTGTGGTATATAATCCCACGTAAATTTTAACAATTTTTAGTGCAAGGGACCAGAATAAAAAATCTAGCTGTCCCAACCAGGACAAGAACCTGGATCTCATGCTATCCGGGCCGGTGCATTTACCATTTATGCTACCAGGACAAGTCTGATGAGTTATTAAATTCCCCGCACTAGTGTCGAGAGTCTATAGTTAGACGTCGAGAGTCTATTATGTCCTTGGTAGCAATTGTTAAAAACACCAGCTCGGATAGCAGGAGATCCAGGTTCGAGTCCTGGCTGAGACAGTTAGATTTTTTATTCCGTTCCCTTGCACTAAAAATTATTAATATTAATATTTGTTTATTAGTAAGTAGGCACTTTTATACACTTAAAGAAGTAAACTAAAATAGAGACAAATGTCCATCATCCAAAAGAAACCTATTGTGAAAATATTATGATAAATTTAGTCCATTTGTGAACACCATTGACTAAACTATACTCTAATAATGCTGTAATCTCAAATAATGCCTTATCTCTCTTACATATTCATTTATTTTTCAATTTGGTATATTTATTTCCTTTATATCTTCTATTTCATCAAAATCAACTTTTCTTTAGTTTTATACATTTACTTTTATTTTTATTGACTATCCATATTTTTATTTTTACCTTTTTTAACTTCTTATTCCACTTTAAATTTTAACCATTATTAATTGTGCGTTTTAAATTTTGTTTATAATTATATGTACATTTAATGTATAGTGGAATCTGCAATAAATAAATTTATGTTTTATAGGGTTCTATATAATTCGGTAGGGAAAAACATTATGGTTCTCACCCGCGGAAAAAAAAAACCAAAATAAAATAAAAACTACCCAGAGTTTTATCAAAGTCCATAATGAACTAGGTATTTGTTAAAGTAATATTTTTATATTTAGAAATAACTCTTTAATACAGAGCATATATAAAGTCTATGTGGCTTTCAAATATTACTATGGGATTACTTCAAGAGTACATACTTTTTCTTTTACCAAAGGCGGCCGTTGTTAAGAAACCCTCAAACACTTAATTCAACTGTAAACAAATAAACAATTTGAAGAATATGTTATGGAATGCATATGAGCATATATTATGTTAATGATGTACCCGGATTAAATGGAAGTTCATTCAAAAGGAAGGGAGGATAAGTATGGCGGCAAAAAATGGAGTTGTGTATAAATGAATTAAATGCATCTATGAATAAGAGGAGAAAGGGGAAAGAAATAAAAAAAAAAATATACCTTCAGTAAAATACCAAATATTTCTTAACTCACTTAAATTCCACTTATAATAAATTAAAAGGAAGAAATGAATAAGTGTATTTCTAAAGCCTGAAAAATATGAATGGGAGAGGTGAAATAAGAAAAAGTGATAAAGATATATGTGGGCTAGATGTAGATATATCAAATGGGCGGATGTGGGGTCACGGTATGGCTGGTAGTATTGGTCGTGTGGCGGATTGGTTTAACACTAATGAAAATTTACAACCTCCACACATCCTCTCCACCGAGTAAGAATCCTCCATGGATACCTCTTTGGCTCCAGCCGCCCTCACATCCAGATCTAACCTCCTTGTTAGAGGTTCAACCTTATTATTTCTTATGCTCTCCAAGTTTGTTTTTTTTTTTNTTAAGAAGACTCCTGGAAGAGGGGAATTGGACGGCTCAAACTTCGATGGATAGATAACTTACTTGATAACTCAAGATTTACGAGACCTGCTTGGGGTTCGATATTAGTGAGCAGCAACGGCCTAAAACTTAGTAGAATGGCGGGGGCTCAGAGGATACAAAGAATCACCACGATTGTTATAGAGCCCTTCAGTAGGCAAAATAAAATAAATAATATTATTAATAGAAGTTTTATATTTTCAGTATTATAAAACCACTTATGTTTAAGTGATTTTAAATAATGAATCTTAACAAACCATGTGTTGAGTAAAAAAAAATAGTAATAATGAAGTTAAACCTTACTCCTCTTAATTATTCTGCTTCTACCTTAAACGAACCCTCTTCTGACCACAGCCAAGTCCTTCTTGCGTTATCCTTGACCCATATTCCGAAACAATTACCTCCCTCCCTCATTAATGGTCCAGTCAACTGGACCTTGTTTAGAACTCATAGAAGAGTCTCTCTATCTCAATTTGGGGATTTCAGGGGACCATACATAATCAAACAAATAGTCTTTAAATTTATTCTTTTCCCTTGTATTTATTGTATAAAATTAATGTGGGACTTATTACCACAACAAGTATAATATTTATATAGAAAAAAAATCTAACAAGGTTTAAAGGGAAAATTAAGTCTTTGACTATACCGCATTTTGGAAGGGGTTTAAAGTTTTCTAACCTTAGTTAGAAGCTAGAGAAATTAGTCAGCGTTTCTTCCAGGATGAAAAAAATAAAATAGAGGGATAGGTCTTACATACCCTAGGAAGGGATGTAAAACCTATAGTAAAATTCTATGTATATTTTTTTCTTAAAATCTAATAAAGTTTAAAGGGAAAATTATGTCTTTGACTACACCACATTTCGGAAGGGGTTTAAAGTTTTCTTACCTTAGTTAGAAGCTAGAGAAATTAGTCAGAGTTTCTTCCAGGATGAAAAAAATAAAATAGTCCAAAATTATTTGGTAATTAATTTATTGCCGATTTTTCGACTTAATTTGTAAGTAATCATCAGGGCGATAATGTCTGGAGAGATCTCCGAGGGAGGTTTATGGTCACATCTCGGAGTGTAGTACTAAACTTTCGGAGATCTCTCCAGACATCACTATCGCCCTGATGATGACTGACAAGTTAAGTCGAAACATCGGCAATAATGAATTAATTACCAAATAATTTTGTACTATTTTATTTTTTTCATCCTGGAAGAAACTCTGACTAATTTCATCAATCATAACTTTTGTTAACTCAATAATGTAATAAACTTATTGGGCACTTGAAAAAATTAAAGCTATCAGAATATAATCAGTATATTAATATTTGCCAAGAAATCATTGATCTTTGAAATTGAGAAGAATTTTACTCATAAAGTAAAGTCTAATGCTCTTTGTCTTTGGAAATTAAAACGATTTAAAACAATTAGATGGTTTTTTTACCACTGTTAGATCAGTTACATGAAAATTAATTATGTGATAAGCTGGCACAATTTCGTAAAAATAATAAATTATAATGCAATCAAAAATTTCTAAGTTACTCATGTATTTGGATGAGTAATCATAGAATTATTTGTATTTGAAGACGGCGTGTAAATCTTCGAAAACATTGAGTTCCATCGTGCTGTCACTCTGTTATTAAATCTCCTCCTCCCAGATAGAGGGGGTTGTTTGTTAATTTCGCCTCAAGAGATCCCTCTCAAGAGAGCCAATAAAGAATGGCCATTTTTCATCCCCCGGCAAGAGGACGGGGGAAGGAAGAGAGGACAGATCACCTCCCATCGCCCCGATAATAAATTACCCCCCGGTCCCCAAAACATATATGAATAATCAGAACAATGGCTTTTTGGGTTATTGTCGCGGTGTTATTGTCGAGGCCCACAACGACAACAACGCCGACAATGAGGCTACAACAAGAGAGCCTCGGCGAGACAAGAGCATCGACAAAGCTGTGGCGGGGTGTCACCAGACACAATGGTCTCCGTTGCTAATGACGCGAGCAAAACGCACCTAATTTGAGCAGCCCTCAAACCCCCCACCCCCCACAGCCACCGCCATAGCCCGCGACCCGCGCGCTCTCTCTCTGCCCGGTGGCGCACTAATCACCTCCTCCACCATCCCGGCTACTTTATAACCGCACCAACGTAAAACAAGGTGGGCAGACAGCTTACGTTGTGTGAGGGATTATAGATAGTACCGTTCATCTACTCAAATCGTNATTATATTAATAATAATTATAACTATTTAATAGGGACCAAAATCCTCCAAAACCTTCAGACTCTCTCACTAACTCTCTTTCGCTCTCTCTCTCTCACTCTCTCTCTCTCTCTCTCACTCTCTCTCTCCTCTTTCTCTACACACATGCGAGCATAAGCAAACATACACATGTGCCCGCACGCGAACACGCTTGCTTTGCAGACAACTGGAATCTGAAGAAAACATATAAGTTACGAATGCGCACAGCTTCTGTAATATGGAAAATAAATTTGGCACCATTTTCAAACTCTATATTATTTTCATTATAAGCTACTATCGCAGGAGGGAAGGAAGGTCTTAGAAGACCAAATTGATCAGAAGGAATCTGATCATAGGGTCCTACTCTAGACCATCCACATCAGAGTTTTAATTTTTGATTTTTATGAATTAAAATTTAATGTAAATAGATTTTTTTTACATTTCCTGAAGATATATAAGAAAAAACATATAAAAATCAGTTGTGTGCACACATCTCCGTTTATGGCTGCAGTTAAGAGCTTGGACTGCAATTTGATTGGACGTTTTCCCCCACATCTCCTTCAATATTGGCTTAAAACCAGCATCATGGATAATTATCCATGATTAAACATTATAATGTTTGTTTTCTATAAATGAGTATGGAAACATCAAAAACTCACTTATCCAGGTGTATCCAGTATAGGGTTTTCTTTGTAAGACGTGAATGCCAACAGACTCAATCGGCCTAATTCCTTACCACAGGCCCTATCACTAAAACTTCCCAAAGCGCCGGTCTTCGCCTTGTCCAACTCTCCGCAGCCAATCAAAATTAACTGTCTCCACATTACTTTTCCCCTACTTCAAGTTGGTTAGCCATGTACATCACGGAGATAGCACAAACTTGTTTAAGAGTCCTTGAAGGCAAAGTATCCAGTTACAATCACCAATTTTCATGCTTTATGAACTAATGTAGTTCGTTCCCTCTTAGCTTTTCAGTCTTTATGTCATCAGCATACGGTCGAGCAGTAATAATCTAGAAACATCAACATTTGTATTCATGCTAATGTCTTGATTGTTTTGATTTTTGTAAAAGATGAAATACATTGTGGACAAGATATAAATAAAAATAGTGTTAGATAATAGTATAATTAAAAATAAAGGGATATTAAAAAAAAAATTATCTTTTCATCGATTAAGATTTCAAAGGACTGTAAATATTTTCATCCACACTTTCCAACATATAATAATCCCTTTAGAACATTCTTTAAGTTGTTAAATCTCACTCGACTTAAAAAAAAAAAAAAAAAAAGCCTCAGTTTAGTTATTTGTTTCAAAGAAGAAATATGACAGTATCCCTCGAAAATCCATTAATTTTAGGTCATTACTAGAAAAAATAAAAATAAAATGATTCACTTCCGTTGAAGCAGCACTTGAATTTATTAAATATGAAGGACATTGTGTCCTTGACCAGTACATTTGGTTGATCATTAATGAATATTGATGAGGTTCTGCAGGAAGCTGTTGAGTCAAATCCGTCGACAAGCACTCGCGAACTCGCTAGTATGCTGGGGATTTAATGACTTATCTAGCTCGTCCCGGTAGTGTAATGGTTAGCATTCGTGCCATGAAAGCAGGAGATCCAGGTTCGAGTCCTAGCTGGGACAGATAGATTTTTTATTCTATTGCCTCGCATTAATTGTTTGGATATTAATTGTATTTTTTATCAAAGATATAATAACATAAATAATTCGTTGAAAACAAAAATAAAAACCGGCTCTTTGTGAGTTTTTTTAGAGACACTGAAGCATACCTAGTCTGGGAGTTTTCTTAGCTCTGAAGATGAAGTCACAAATCCACAAGTTGTAGGTTTCGACCAATAAATAAATTGCGCAATGCTTGAAAAAGTCTGTTCAACATTAAATTTCCCCATCCCTACCTCTAAAAAAATGTCATTTATATTATGGATTACAAAATTTCACATTCGGGAGAGATTTTAGGCTCCATATTTTTCAGAATGGGAAATCAAATTCTGTATTGTTCAAATTTTTATAACATAGATTATTTTATATAAGCCTAGACTATTTTGTTAATGGCGAAAGAATTTACCAAATTAAAAACGAATAAATATTAGAAAATTTAAAGAAATAACCAATAATATTCCAGATAGTATGCAAATTGATAATAATTACTAAAAATATCTACGACTTTTAACTAATTTCTTTTAAGATAATGTTAAAGCCAAAAATCGATTTTTGAAATTGTTTTTCGATTCTTCTGATCCAATTTAAGGCAGACTAAATATCATCCAGACTATATGATAAAAAAAACGGAAGTTAAAACAATTTCATTTTTAAAGTGTGTGGTGTGTGTGTGTGTGTGTGTGTGTGTGTGCGTGGTTTATTTATTTTAATATTGTGTTCATAACAACAGATGTATAATATGAAATATTTATTCATAAAATATATAAATCGAGTGTGGATGAGCGTTCTATACACCTGGATTTCAAGATTTGTATTTCCAATAGATATTTACGTTTTTTTTACCATGCTTGACCGACTTATTCATCTATTCAACATGGCAGCGTTAGAACGCCAGGTAGGTGTAGCTAGACGGCAGACTGTGGTAGGTCCTACACCTAATTACGGCACCCTGCGGAGCTTGGTATGACCACTCCATTGTCATGCTAACATGTCCTTAGGACAGCTGTATGTGTCATCTTGACCGAGTGGTGTGTGTGTAGTGGATGAAGAGGAACTGTCTGAACAAGGACTGCTTCAGGTTATAACACTTTTCCGCCATGCAGGCTCAAAAGTATGCACTGTAAATTCATCTTTAAATATGCGGAAAAATGTTCCATCCTTTACACATGAACATCCTTTCGTTCGGTAATGCCGACAATGCTTTTCTAGACACATATGTCTTACGGCAGGAAAGGTGTTCAATTATCAGATCATCTTTGATCGATCCTATAATGGTTCTATTAGTCAAAGAAGTGAGTACAATAAAACTTGATAATTCCTTCCATGATTGGCAGCCCTTAAACAGATTCATGGAACCCTTTAACAATACCATCGCAGATAACGTTCGCCTGCCGTGTCAATGCCCATGAAAAGGACGAACCTGGTTCCGCTGGTGGAAGGGGCATAAAGGGCCCAACAATGGGATATGGGGGGAGGTGATGAAACGTCGTAGAGCTACAGTTGCTGCTGCCGGCTGACGGGGGTGTTCCTACTCGTGGACCGGTATGTGCTCGAGGGAGCTTCTTCTGGCAATAATTAATGAGCCGTAGTGGACACACAACCGGTACCCTGTCTCTTCCCTTGTAAAGAGGAGCCTCGAGGGAAAACAAGCCTCCGGCCATTCCCAGAGTCAGCGCTAATCTGCGGTTTGGGCTGGAGGGGTGTACGCCCCCGACCGGTCCAGCTTCGAGTGGATTAGGGGTAGCTAAAGGAGCAGTTTTAGGGCCGCTACTTCTCCAGTTTTACAAGGGTGGTGAAGGGCATGTTCAACCGCCTTGGCGGGGGATTTAAATCTGTTAGGCAAGTAACTTTTGCTTGTTTTTTAAATCTTTCTTTAGGAATTATTTCACTTTTCAGTCAAATTTGTCAAGATTTATAGAAGATCTAGTAAAGAATTGATCATTTATATAATACTTTTTCTTAATTAAATAATTAGACTAGGGGTAAGCTATCAAAATTATGTTCAAAAGGAGAGTTTGTTGACCGTAGATATTATTCTAAGATGATTTTAGTTGGGGTTCGGTCAAGGTAGATCCAAAAAACTCAAATTTAAAAAATGTATTTTTTAATAAAGGATTATCTGCCAACGTTTCGGCTTACATTGTAAGCCATCTTCAGGGCTATCATGAAGATGAGAGGGGACGTCCTGTCCTTAAGTCAACTCACACTTCCAAATTAAGTCAATCGTAGGAATCAATCTAGTACTCTTTTATTCTATAAAAATAAACTCAATAAAACTTAACCTATTATATAATAGTAACTAATGATTTCCTTGGGACTTATTGAAGAGATTGACTATAACTTAACATGGAGGACATGATTGGGAAAAAGGCTAAATAGTTTAATACAATAAATGCAAGGAAATAGAATAAAAAAAAATATTACTACCTCCGGACTCAAACTCGGATCTGCTGCTTATCGAGCTGGAATGCTACCATTTACACCACCAAGGTTAGCCTACTTTTAATTATTCTATTCCCTTGCATTTATTGTATATGTGGGATAAAATACCACAACAAATACACTATTTTTTTTATTAAACTTTTATTAATTTATTACATTGGGTTAAATGAAAACATCAGTCATGGAAATGTGAACTTAGGGACAGGACGTCCTCTCTCATCTTCATGATAGCCCTGAAGATAGCTTACAATGTAAGCCGAAACGTTGGCAGATAATCCTTTATTAAAAAATACATTTTTTAAATTTGTGTTTTTTGGATCTACCTTGACCGAACCCCAACTAAAATCATCTTAG
>KZ808959.1:189974-203534 GCA_000696205.2 Oncopeltus fasciatus
AAAAAAAAAAAAAAAAAAAAAAAAAAAAAAAAAAAAAAAAAAAAAAAAAAAAAAAAATGTTCTTCATTAACGTTATTTCGTTTGTTATTCCTGCAGTCTAAATAAATAATTTCATAATTATCGATATTATCATTTTGAATGTAAAACTTTAACCAGCCATTTCTTCTAACAAAATCTAAAAGGAATTCTTCGTGTTTGTGTGTGTGTGTTTTTATGTGTTTATCAAATAATGTATAGTATATTCTAATTCATCTAATTCTAATTCACGTTCATTTAAAATTTCTAATTCTAATTCATTTGTATTTCTTATATTTTTCTAAATATTATTTTATTATACAATTCATTATATATATTTATAGACCTACTACTTCATATGTTTTCTCATTTATTTATAAAAATTGGAGAAAGGGGGAAGATTATAAATACTGATGTTCATATATAATAATAATGATGAAATATCTGATTACATAGTTTTTTGAGCATATAAAAAAAAATATCTACCTCACTCTCATTCACCTACTCCTTTAAGGTATAAATTTAGGCTCGGTGATAAATAAATATTATCGAGTCTGAAGATAGGAAAATCACTATGGAAAACAGGTTTCTCAGTATTCATGAGGGAAATAATGTTTTTAACGGTTTCTTTCAACGGCTTCTACTAAATTACCAAAAACCTCTGAGCTTTTATATACATCACTGTTTGATATGACAGAGCATTTCAAAATGTGGATTTTAAACTCGTGCGACCCTATTGTCAATACCATTTGATATACTCAAAGGAATAAAACTATATTACCTACCCCCGATACCTCAAACACTTAAGATGACCCGCACGGGGGAGGAGACCTTGGTTACACACCTCGTATGTATGCATTGCATGCCTTGTTGAAATGCTTTGTACGGAAGATCAATGCCATCATGGCCTCTCATGGATTCGAGTGTCTTCATGGGACTGCCGAAGACCAAGTATATAACGACCATATTGCACCATTATGATGGTCTGGCGCTTAGCTTAACCCCTGTTGAGTCTCTCTTCTCATCTAAACAGCCTTTTTTTTTTTATTTAAATAAATATAACTGATTACAGAAATTTAGTGCACTGGGGATTGGCAGTTGGTATGCGGAAGATAAAAATGTATACTATTGAATATTATAAATGGTTTTATGTGTTTTTCTATGCGAAAGTAACTTTTAAAATATAATGAAACATTTTCGATCTTATTATAAAAAAGTTATATATTAATAGTTTTAGATAAGAGGCATTAGACTTAAAAATTATCTTCTAAGACTTTTTTCTTGTCTGCTGTGACCGTCATCAATATGACACTAAATTTATCACTCTCCTCCACCCTCTTCGCTCCCAACACATCTGATTTCCTCTTCGTAAAAATATAATAATAAAAATTAAGTAAATTTATTTGGAAATACGATTTTTAGTACAGTTTCATACATTACTATGATATAATAATTTACATATCGTACGTTTTTTGTGCAATCTGCAAAATTTTCCCTTGGTCGCCTCCTCAATGGCTGTCTGATTGTTTTTAAGGCCTTAAAATTTTAAGATATGGCTATAATTTTTTGAAATACATAAGTTTTTCAAGTATAATTTTTGTCCGTTAAGGATTTATAAGGCTAACAGACAACCACCACTCAGGGAGTATAAGGGTTCATGTTACGCGCACACACTAATAAGGCGGTAGGAGCTAAATTTATGTTTAATTAAGTTTACATTTGAAAGACTTCTGTATATGAATGACCTCTTTCTTAGCCAATTTACTTTGCTAGTGCAGCCATGTTCTCCTCTAACTGAACTCATCCTGGCTGTACTGAGCAAGCCATGAAGGACAATCAACCATCTTTTTACACCTGTCGGACATCTAGTTATTCCCCGATTGTAGACTCCGACCTAACCAGGTCTGATACACGAGTCCTAATTAGGGGACCCACTGTTAAGAGTACTCGTTAAACCCACTCGCTACTTTCAAATGCTCTTGTCTCTCTTGTAAGTAGCTGTTCGCGGCCATGTGTGGCGCCCTGGAGCACAAGTGCCGCATCTCCATTTTATTTATTTTAATGGTATAAGATATCAGAAGGATCTGCGACTACCATATGATACTCTTCAGGATTAGGCCTAGAGCTGTAGGAATAATTTGACAACGGTTCAAAGTGAATACTCCCTATGACCAATTGGTTTTAATCTGTATGTTTTTGCATCTCAAGTAATCTAAAGAGTCACTAACATACAGATACACAGAAAGAAAAAATGGATTCCATTGAACAAAATACTATATAAACTCGATTTAACCAGTAATGATATTGACTAAATGATTGAAGCGATCTGCTCTCTATTACTCTGAATTTATTAAACATCAAAAGCAACAAAATTTTAAATTTTTGTGTTATCTTATAAAGTTATTAAATGAAATAATAATTTAATCTATAAGTAACAATAATTTATTACTTTATTTAAGTAATATTTTCTCAAACCACCTCGAACCTCCATAATATTGTCATACGCATTTAATTAAGAGCTTTCACAAAGTGATTCTTATGTCAAAAGTATATTTTATGCAACTTCCCTGTTCTATGAAATGCCTCATTTTAACTTTTAAAATTTAGTAATTTTATAATTTTGTAAATATTATTTTTTGTGGTATATGATCCCACGTAAATTTTAACAATTTTTTTGTGCAAGGGAACTGAATAAAAAATCTAACCGTCCCATGCATTTGTTAAATTTTTTATTCTGTTCCCTTGCACTAAAAAATTGTTAAAATATATGTGGGATTAAATACCACAAAAAATTTATAAAATTAAAATTGAAAAGTAAATAACGAGAGTCATTTAAATAGCATGACAATGTCAGCTCCTCCGAGCATAAGAAGATATATTGGTCGGCCTCGGAGGTTGGACTCTCGACACTAGCGCGTGGAATTTAATAACTTATCAGACTTGTCCTGGTAGCATAAATGGTAAATGCACCGGCACGGATAGCAGGAGATCCAGGTTCGAGTCCAGGCTGGGACAGTTAGATTTTATATTCTGTTCCCTTGCACTAAAAATTGGTAAAAAATAAAAAGTTAGCTCTTTAACATTAGATGTTTTTTGTTAGGGTTCGGTCAAGGTAGTGGTACCTTGACCGAACCCTAACATAAAACATCTAATAATAACATCTACGGTCTAAAAACTCTCCATTCTAACTCTTTAAAGTTTCGGCATTGATTGTAAAATATCTTCAGAGTTAGGAATGGTTATGGAAATAAGAATTACTCAATCAGTCAATGTCTTTATATGCCCAGTATTATTTTTATGAGATATTTATCATAAGGCGGTATCTGTGTCGAAGAACTGTGAACTGCAATAATAAAATGAAAAGCCGTAACAAACTGTAACAAATAATGTAAGGCTAAGCCCTTTTGGGTACGTTTGGCTAGAGAAAGAGGAAGAGGCGTTTTTGGAGCATTCTCTGTCATGGCTTAGTTGTGGGAATCAATCGTAGCTCCAAGTGCTCCTGTTGGAATGCTCTCCTTCAGACTTGCCGAGACAAGGCTGAGATTTGATTTGTAAGCCAGGAAATTAATCTCTCTCGCTCAAAAGTCCTTCGCGAATAAATTCCAGGACCAGTATTTTCGGCTGTGCGTCTTTCGTCTAAACATTGATAGAGTCACTGGCTTATTCATGTAGTCGTTTGATAAATAAAGGTCAGTATAGCCAATACACTGCATATTTTTTCACGAAACTATCTATTTACCTCCACTATATTTCTTGTACTGAGCGATCAGTCTATGATCTTTTAAAAGGATTTCAGCCGTCCACTTTATTTACATGAATATTTAAGAACGACGTTCCTGTGAAATATATAACTTACTGCTATAGAGTTTGTAGAGCTAAAATTGGTGTATAGAAGTATATACTTAATCGTATACCATATATTCATTGTAATTGATAGTTGAAGTAAAATTAAAAATATTAAGTAACTCTATATAAACGTTTTAAAATAAGTAATTAACTTAGTTGCCTTTACCAGCAAGTAAAGAATACTTGTTAGCAGGTCTNCCCCTAGCTCTTGAGATTTATTATTTTATAATAAGAAACAAATCTTCTATGCGCTCCAAAATCACATGTAAAGTCAAATATCAAAAAATAAACCAGTCACTCATGAATTGGGTAAAATAAGTAAATTCTTCAGTTTGTTTCGAAGAATTCACTAATTATAATGAATATTTTAATTGTGAATATATTATAGTACAAATAAAGATTTTTACTTATATGTAAAGAATAAATGTTTTAATTCTTTAGTGTTAAAAATACTTTATGTATTTTTTGTGGATATCAGTTTGTCATAGTTGCCGCTCCTTAATGTTAGGGTTTAACATTTTACCCTAAACTTAAACCTTAAACTTTGTTTAGTTTTTGCTTCTAAACTATCAAAAAAGACAACAAAATGTGCTTTTGAGTGTGAGTGTATGGCCGTGGGCGCGCCCATGTATGTGTCTGTTGTGTATGATGTGTGATTTCTGTGTATTTGTTTAGCAGAGCACCAAAACTTCTGGATGCTGAAATTTCAAATTTGTATTTGAGGTTTAACAGTTCTGGGTTAGCTGAAAGTTCCGCACGAGGCAGATTATTTGATAAATAATCAATTGAAAAACCTTCCCAGTGCCATGGGTGTTTATAAAAGAGATGATGTATTTATACTAAAACGGATACACTAATTAGTCTAACTTTTAGAAGGGAATTTAAAAAAAAAAAATGTGAAGTTAAGCTGTAAATATCTTACTTTATTTGGAAGATATCCTAGTCTAAACAATGCATTTTGAGCCTAGAATGAAGGTATTGAATTATTTATATAAATGTAGTATAAATAATGAATTGAAGAATGGGACCATAGCATAAAGCCTAATTTGCAGGAAACGTTTTTTTGCCAAGAGACCACAAATACGGAAAAGTTGTGATTATACTCCAGATTAATTTTTTATGTTTATTAATCATTAATCTCTTTAGTTCGTCACCTAAAAAATATCTATCTAGGCAAATGAAAAAGTATTGAATCTGCTTGATTTATGTAAGAAAAATTTCTAATATGTATAGCTTAGTAATACACTTTATCTCTTCGTAGAATTAAAGTAATGCATTTATCAGATAGGTAGCAGTATTACTTTAATTCGTATTTGCCTTTTGATTCTCTCCAATTCTTGCATTTTATCACGTAAGACTTGCCTGTAGGTTATTTAAAAATATAATCCACGTTGTATATTTGACGCTATAGCTGGTAACTGGAGGAATAAGAGGGATAACTTTAAGTGTCGAGTGTGATTTCGAAAAGTCTTTCCGCCCTGACGGGAGTAATATTTAATTTAGTGTAATGGTATGCAAAAGATTTGTTCTAGTGAGTATTGATATATTTCACGGTAAATCTTCAGTTATAATCTCTCAATAAAGAACTCAGCCTTTCTTTTTACATTTAAGAGTACAATATATCATTAGGAAAAACAAATAATTTTAGTTTATAGACTCTAAAAATAAAATTTACGGTTCAGGTCAACCCCCGCTTCTAATAGTTAAATTTCACTGTGTAAATATTAAAATGTGTATTTTAATTCAATAAAAATCTTTGTAAAACTAAATATTATATCACTAAAAATATAATTTATAAAAATCGTTTTACCGAAATAAATATCATTGCAGACAATCCCCGCTCTTATGCTAAATAACGAGCCTTTTTTTAACATTTAAAAGATTCATGCCAAATTTCATAAAGAAAAACTGAAAACTGTGGCCTGTAGAGCGTAGCAGAAATACACATGTGTGTGTGTGTGTGTGTGTGTGTATTACATATGTATATAAATTTTAGTGGTTAATATTTTTGGTTGCTATTATACAAAGTAGTAAAAAAGATCTTATAGAAAATTAAATTTAAATTCGCTAAAGATTCGTAAATTTAGGACCAAGTAGGTCACAAAATAAGCCATATTATCAACCCTAATCTAGAAAACTATGAGTAAAATCAAATATTAAATGCAGTTTTATCTTTGAGCCGTAATCTAATACTTGTATCGCTATATTTAGTTGTGTGCGACTTCCTTCCAAAGTATACACATTTAACATAGATATTCAATTTCACGTGTTTCTTTAATTGCCTATAACATGAGGTCAAAATAAATTCTACTTTGTCCAATTTATTTATTTATTCAACTACTGAATATTTAATTTTGATTTTTGATGATAAGTTGTTCACATTACATTATGGATATTGAATTGGGGGTGTAAAATGTAAGAGAATGTTGCAGAGGTGAGATGGAAATGGTGGGAGGAAGGCTTCCATTACGGAAGGTTTTCTTATTGTCAGTGAGGGGGAGAGAGGAGATTCGCTCCGGTTTCCAGGCCTGGAGAAAACGCTATCTTTCTCCAGGAGCTGGACGGTTTTTCCAGGGGGCGAGGCCGTTGTGACAGGCGCGACGGACGCACCTCTCTCCCCATGGGTTTTGTGACGTCACTGTTCTAGCGGTCCGCAAGGGTATGCGTGAAACTGCTACCTCTATGCAGACTCATGACTTCTTTCACCGGATAATCGATTGCCGGCAGGCAAGCCGAAGCAGGAAAT
Source organism: Oncopeltus fasciatus (assembly GCA_000696205.2). Taxonomy (NCBI): domain Eukaryota; kingdom Metazoa; phylum Arthropoda; class Insecta; order Hemiptera; family Lygaeidae; genus Oncopeltus; species Oncopeltus fasciatus. The sequence goes on from KZ808959.1 coordinate 196,582, forward strand.
ATAAATAGAACCAAGACCTTATTGTATAGAGAGCAGGCTTTTAGCCTTCGCCTTCTTATTCAGAATGCACTGAAATAAATACCATACTATAGAATTATCCCCTCTATAGATATTTACAGAATGATTAACAGTCTTCAATCTTATTATCTCTCTGAGGCTAGGCAAAATAGATATTTCAAGATTCTTTACAGGCGACTAATTCAAATAATTTTTAATTAAGGGAGGGGATCGATATTCAGACTCTAAATTGAATAAAGTACAGTTGAAGCTTGGCAGCTTTAGAGATGCATGGAGTATTCACGAAGTTTGTTTCATAAACGTAGAAAAAAAGGCAGCCTGCTGGATAAAAGAGATACACTATTCCACTGCTGATAACTTACCCCTAGCTCTTGAGTGACCCTCGGGATATTGAAGTTAAGTGGAAAAAAATACACACATATGTGTGTGTGTGTGTGTGTGTGTGTGTGTGTGTGTGTGTGTGTGTGTGTGTGTGTGTGTGTGTGTGTGTGTGTGTGTGTGTGTGTGTGTGTGTGTGTGTGTGTGTGTGTGTGTGTGTGTGTGTGTGTGTGTGTGTGTGTGTGTGTGTGTGTGTGTGTGTGTGTGTGTGTGTGTGTGTGTGTGTGTGTGTGTGTGTGTGTGTGTGTGTGTGTGTGTGTGTGTGTGTGTGTGTGTGTGTGTGTGTGTGTGTGTGTGTGTGTGTGTGTGTGTGTGTGTGTGTGTGTGTGTGTGTGTGTGTGTGTGTGTGTGTGTGTGTGTGTGTGTGTGTGTGTGTGTGTGTGTGTGTGTGTGTGTGTGTGTGTGTGTGTGTGTGTGTGTGTGTGTGTGTGTGTGTGTGTGTGTGTGTGTGTGTGTGTGTGTGTGTGTGTGTGTGTGTGTGTGTGTGTGTGTGTGTGTGTGTGTGTGTGTGTGTGTGTGTGTGTGTGTGTGTGTGTGTGTGTGTGTGTGTGTGTGTGTGTGTGTGTGTGTGTGTGTGTGTGTGTGTGTGTGTGTGTGTGTGTGTGTGTGTGTGTGTGTGTGTGTGTGTGTGTGTGTGTGTGTGTGTGTGTGTGTGTGTGTGTGTGTGTGTGTGTGTGTGTGTGTGTGTGTGTGTGTGTGTGTGTGTGTGTGTGTGTGTGTGTGTGTGTGTGTGTGTGTGTGTGTGTGTGTGTGTGTGTGTGTGTGTGTGTGTGTGTGTGTGTGTGTGTGTGTGTGTGTGTGTGTGTGTGTGTGTGTGTGTGTGTGTGTGTGTGTGTGTGTGTGTGTGTGTGTGTGTGTGTGTGTGTGTGTGTGTGTGTGTGTGTGTGTGTGTGTGTGTGTGTGTGTGTGTGTGTGTGTGTGTGTGTGTGTGTGTGTGTGTGTGTGTGTGTGTGTGTGTGTGTGTGTGTGTGTGTGTGTGTGTGTGTGTGTGTGTGTGTGTGTGTGTGTGTGTGTGTGTGTGTGTGTGTGTGTGTGTGTGTGTGTGTGTGTGTGTGTGTGTGTGTGTGTGTGTGTGTGTGTGTGTGTGTGTGTGTGTGTGTGTGTGTGTGTGTGTGTGTGTGTGTGTGTGTGTGTGTGTGTGTGTGTGTGTGTGTGTGTGTGTGTGTGTGTGTGTGTGTGTGTGTGTGTGTGTGTGTGTGTGTGTGTGTGTGTGTGTGTGTGTGTGTGTGTGTGTGTGTGTGTGTGTGTGTGTGTGTGTGTGTGTGTGTGTGTGTGTGTGTGTGTGTGTGTGTGTGTGTGTGTGTGTGTGTGTGTGTGTGTGTGTGTGTGTGTGTGTGTGTGTGTGTGTGTGTGTGTGTGTGTGTGTGTGTGTGTGTGTGTGTGTGTGTGTGTGTGTGTGTGTGTGTGTGTGTGTGTGTGTGTGTGTGTGTGTGTGTGTGTGTGTGTGTGTGTGTGTGTNTGTAAATAATATTATAAAATGTTATTTTATTTTATTGTTATTATTAGTATCAAACTAAATCAAAATTATCAATCAAAGCAAGACTCCGCTAATTTAATAAATTAGAACTGTGTCTGCTAAAATGTTCCCATGTACATTATGAATTGAACTTTCTCTATTTTTGACACCTCCTTGTTTGGTGAAAATCAAATAATTGATTTGAAAAGTTGTAAGAGCAATTGTATGTAAGGTTCTAATAACGATAATAATAATTTGAAATTTATATGTGATGCTCTTAAACCAACCCCACTAGCTCCAATGACTACCACGAATACATTCTAAATACAGGAAATTAACAAAAACCAATATTGACACATATGTGTGAGTATGTATGCCTGTCAACATTGGAACGTTCGTAATTCTTGTATTCTTGCATGTTGATCGAAAAAGTTATGAAGAAATTTGTTCTCGGGAAAATCTCAGTAGCTGTATCGGCTTATAGAGACCTCATAACTAATGGGTGGGGGATGAGTATAATTTAAAACATAATAGGATCTCTTAAGAGATATAATCTGTGCAGACAGTCAGTACTGGCAGTACAGAATGTCGGGGTGAAACATGTGTCGGGTATGCAAACTCAGAGCATATGCCAAGGGGTTGGTGGCAGGCCTGGAGGGGGTGGTATTAATATTAAAACCACCAGACCCTAAATGTGTTGTATGTGCTCGCCCTCCTACCCTTCCTGCTCCTAGGCTGCGGAAGGTTGGGGGGGAGGTCGCCCCATTCAATGGACAGTAATGCCTCTGTTAAGGGAAATATATTGACTCCTGAAATACTACTTCCACAACACACTGGTTCCGCCCAATACCGCTCGCTACTGATACTTCTTTTTCTTTCTTTCTTTCTTTCTTTTTTTTTTATCCGATTGTGTTTTTGGATTGTCTGTCTTTATTTATGTCGATGTAGAAAATAGTAAACATTCCGCCACTACAAACACTGTATAATTTTGACTGAACAATGAGTTAACTCAAAATCCCCTACAAAATATTCTCAAAGAGACAGAAGATGAAAAAAAATAAATAAGTAAAAATTAATCAACTTCTTTAAAACTTCTTTACCCTTAATTAACGGAATATTAACTAAGTATTTGAATATATTAATTTCAAACTTAGTAACTTCTCGAAATAGTTAACACTTATCTAATGAAATATACGTAACGTGTGCGCTGTATTAATGTTTTAATTTACACTCTTTTTACTTTATATATTTTTTTTTATTTATCTCTATTGGCAGCGTGTGAACAATGAAACTGGCTCTAGGCCGACCGGGTGAAGGTAAAGGTGGCCGCTCAAACCACCTTGCTTCATTTCTAAATATTTTTCTTCGTGTGTGCTTTTCCTGAATACATTACGAAACACAAATATTACAAAATAACATTTTACATCTATCATGTTCTCCAAAATATGAAGATAACAGATATTTTAATGGTTTTTCAACTTGTTTCTTGTAAATTCAATCTCTCCCTTTATCAATTTCAGTTATTAACTAACTTATCGGTTGGACCAAAAAATTTTAATCACTTTTAAAGAGAGAGCGTTAAAGTCTTTTACTTTTATTTCTGAATGTATTTCTTCATATCAATATTTGTAAAAAGTTTATGGATCATAAATGTTAGAAAATACTTATTTTATATTTTTTTAAAATCTTTTTTATCCTAATAATGACGATCCCCCCAGTCACAAGCACTCACATTTTGGACGAATCCATATTTTTTTTTAAAGAGTAGATGAAGATTTAAAATTAAAAAATAAAAATTGAAAAGTCTTTTCTTGGTAATAAATTAAAAGTTTTAATTCATTGAGAGACTTCTAGAAAGAATTCTAAACGCCACTGTCAAATATATAACTTAGTCCTGTGGTAAGAAATAAAAAATAGTTTATGTCTGACTGAAATCGATAGCCTACATTAAATGGGCGAGGAGGGAGGTGCTAACAAAACTTTATTTCTGGAGATATTCCATTTTACAGGTCCCATTGATTTTTATTTCTTCATTTTGTGTTAATATCCAGAAGTGTGTAAATATTTTCTTCTATGGAAGCCCCAAATCATTTTCTTTTTAACTTTAGCTTTTCCCTAAATCTAGTAATTTTTGACCTAATTTGAATATAAAATTTAGCTTATTCAATTTTGTAAGGTATGAAAAAATGTAATAAAAGCATTTCATACTTTTTGAACTTATCAGTTATTAAGCTTAGAGTATTAAGTTATCCGCACTATTTTAACATAATATCCATATAAGGTGTTATATTTTCTAATATAAGGTACAATTTTATGATATTACCTTTCTATGGCCAAAAAAATCCAATGTTATTAATTACCGCCCCCGAACCAGATCCTCCAAAAAAACACTAATACGCCTCTGAAGCGTGGACCCTGATCAAACCTTACAAAAAGAACCTACTAACATATGATAGAAGATTTATGGACTGCTTAGCGAAGGAGAAGTATGGAAACGGCGCAAGAACCAGGAGTTTATGAGGAGATCGAGATGTAATACGGTTTAACGAAGTCTGCGATGGGCTGTACATGTTGCCCGTATGACAGAGAAAGAGACCCAGAAGAAACTACCGGAAGGCTACGTGGACCGTGTCAGAGGATGAAGGAGACCCAGGCTTCAAGGATTCTTCTCAATACACCTAACTGGAAGGCGACGGCGAGTGATCGAGCTGGATGGGGTAAGATCTTAGAGGATGCACGGGTTGTAGAGCCATCGAAGAAGATCCTTCTATGGCACAATCATTGGAGCTGATAATTAGGTTGGTGAAACAACTTTCTTATGGGAGGAGCTAAGTTATTTAATATTTTATATTTTAAAAAATTCTAAAAAAAATTCATCAAAAGCCGCTAGCCTAAAGAATATGCGGTGGATATCCCTAGGTAATTACATCTTATTACTCCTAAATTTTCTTCGGCCTAGTGCAGGATAATATTTTTCATAATGTGAAATTGATTGGACGACATCTTCTTAGATGTTTATCGTATTTACGGTTGAAATTTCTACTATTAGAGGAGTGGGGCATTTACATATGGTGGCCACTTAGAAAATGCTCTGAGCTTTGCGGGAAAATGGTTCTATAGTGCTTCCTCGTTGTATTAAGACATTTTGTTTTTTTCTAAAAAAATCCCTCTATGGCGATGTTTATCAGTTCTGAGTATTTCCCATCGCGGCACCCCTCGTTATTGTGTCCGAAGGGTTGCACTTGTCTGTCGGGGAGAACCTGATTCTACTGTGGGGCATAGATTTTGTATTCGTCCTTATCTCTCCCTCGGAGGCTGAACCCGACACTCGACTTAGTAATCGCTTGAGCATTTTTTTTTTTTTGTTGATGCCTGTTTGCCTGTCCGCCGTTTGGTTTTGTGCCGGCCCCCTTTTGTGACGACGGAGTGGGGGAAGGCTTTGCATATATTAAGCCTCTATCTGGTCTCCTTTTCTCTCGCCCTCCTGTGTCCCACTCTCTGAGAGCAACAGTGTCCGCTCATTGTGAAAAGCTGTTGTGGAGGTAGGGCAACACCTGCTAGGATATCTGACCCGCGTCTCTTATCGCCATATCTCCCAAAGCTTCCATTCCGCTGGAGTAACGTCTTCCGTCTCTTTTTCCTCCACATGGCCTCTTTTATCCTTCGAAATTCATCGAATCGAAACCTATACTTCCTGGTAGAGCAGTAAATAGGAATATGTTCCTTTTGAATTTCGTAACTAGGTATAAGACCTCCCTAAGCAAATTGAATCTCATAAAAATATTTTGCTCTAGTTGCGCCCTTATAATCTCAAATTACTCTTTTAATGTAATGGTGTATCATTGAGCTAGATGAACGTCTTCCGTTTCATTTTTCTTTGATTAGGGTATTGTATCTTGCATTAAGTTCTGAATTAGTCAAACAGATGCAGGACTGACCTTGTTATGTGCCTATTTGTATCCTTTAAATTTATCATAACTATTGATGACTGATCACTATCCAAATGAAACATGAAAAAGTATATCAGCTATACAAGTTTTGATTCATTAAATTTACTTCATTATACATGTCGGTGATACACCATGTCTCCCTCAAGAAGTATCTTAGGAATTCATCAATTCAAACTCTGCTAAGACTATAATGGACTAGTTGTGCAATATGAAGGATTCCTGAATTATTTTTATCTAAATTAATTATCAATAAATTCATGTTTTTTCCAGTCCTCTCGAGGAATTAAGATTCATGTATTTTGTTCTTAGAAAGTACAAGGACATCAAATTCTTGAGGACTTAAGATTTTATAGCCTAAAGGACTTAATTTTATCGATCTCTACTATATATATTTTTGGAATCGCGCTGATTTTAAAGGTTTGTAATCGATAGATAGTTCATTCATTTCTATGGCGTTCCGATGGCTTACCTTGACCTCCTCAAGAAGCACGTGAGAAAGGATGCCTCCGGATGAGAAGATAAAGTCCTTTTCATAAGCTACTTATATCCCCGTTCAGTATTCCCATTCATTTCAGAAGTTAAGATATCATGAAGGAAACAGATTGTCCCATGTGACACACATAACGAGCTAAGAGGGGGAGGACCGGATGGATTTTCCGCTCGGCGTAGATCCACCGTGACGGATGGCTCTCCACGAGAAGTAAACGTTGTGCTTGCAGGCCGGCTCTAATTGATGATGGGAGAGATGCGCCAGGCAAGTGGCCCGTTAAACGACGTGTAGAAATATCGATTTACACCCTGACTGATGACAGCACCCTCCGAGAGGGTGGTCGGGATAGGTCGCGACTCTGTGTCTTTTCTTGATCGCGGCCCTCATCATCATAGGAAGCTAAGTCAAGCAATTAACAAAGATCTGCCGCCTAAGTGTAATACCTGCCAAGTTCACCTAACAACCCAGCACATCATAGAGGTTTGCCCAGTTTACTTCACTAGGGAAGGCATTGGAAGATATATGGCGGAGTGCCTTGGGAACAACCCCTCTACAGTGGATGGGCTGTTAAACTTTCTTAAAAAAGCAGGTATAGCCCGGAAAATCTAAATTAAAGAATGAGATATTATTTATTATTTTAGTTAATAATAATTTATTTATT
>KZ808960.1:1443-14164 GCA_000696205.2 Oncopeltus fasciatus
AAAGATTATCTGCCAACGTTTCGGCTTACATTGTAAGCCATCTTCAGGGCTGTAGAAATACAATGTCATGAGAATACAATAATAATTGACAATATTATAATATAGAATTACCATAATGTAATGTGGTATCAAAAGTATGAATGTAGAAAGCTATGTAAGAGAATTTATAAACATGCAGACAACAACTCATTAAAAATAAATAAATAATTGAATAAAATTAAAACAGTAATTTACCACAACTGCCTATCACGAAGACGAAAGAGAACGTCCTGCCCTTAAGTTCACTTTTCCATGACTGAGAAGAAATATAATTTTTCAGAAAAACACCGTGGGTGGTGAAAGGGTGGGGGGAAGGTAATAGGCGGACGGTACCAAGGGAGAGCGGCCTGTTCCAAAAGGGAGGCAATAAAAAGTACAAAAGAAAAAAGGAAGGGTATTATTGAGAATAGGTAACTTTGGAACTGGAAAAAATGTTTAACAGGTTTATTGAGAGGGAGGGCTGATGGTTTTTAGAATGTTTAAAATGTTTGAATAAGGTGAGGAAATTTGTTCTATGTCCGTTCTGTCGTTAACTGGATAGTGTTGTAAGTTGATGTGAACGGTTTCAGACAAAAGGTGTTTGTATTGATAGGGTTCAGTGGAAAGAATGGTTATGCTCTCGAAGTCAAATGTGTGTTCTTCATGAAAAACATGTTTAGTGAGGGCAGTTTTTATTAGTTTATTCTTTATGTCATTTTTATGGTTATTGATTCAGGTGTGGAACAGGGAATTTCGTAGACGACATTAGTTCTGTTAGAAAGGGGAATGGTTTCTTTCGAGGATGGTGTAAATAGATTTTAGTTTGTTGTTGGTGGAAAAAGAAAGCTTAAGTTCAGGGAAAGTTTTTCTGAGCGATTTTCTAATATTTTCAGAAAGTTTTGGAATATAAGGAAGTGAACAGAAAACGAGGTCGTTATTTTGGGGGAGGGGGATAGTTGGAGAAGTGGAAATAAAAAAATTCTCTCACAAGTTTTTTAAGGGTGTGAGTAGGAAAACCATTGGACAGGAAGATGTTAGCAACACGATTAATTTGTTTTATATCTTTGTGGCTGTGGACCGGTGATAGCTTTGTAATAGAAGTGGTCGGGATTGACTACAGTTGGTGGTCAATGACCGAATCCCAACCATTTCCTTCTCATTCTTAGCAGATTTCCTCAATCCTTCACCAGGTATTCTTCAAAGAGAGAAGTTTTCAATTAAGACCATCTTCAGAGATTTACCAAACATTTACCTCACATGTAAAGATCCCAGATATATCAGCTGCTTACATTTTCTCCTGGATGAAGTCTGTTTCGGTTTCTCTCTCCAAATCTGCCAATATATCTATCCCTCAATTCTTCAACAAGGCTGAATGCGATTAACACAAGCTCTTTTGAAGAAGGAAGACATTACACTTCCTTAAGTCTTTATTTCACCAACCTCTCTGCTCAGTACAAGAAGTACAGGGATCACGTAATTGCTATTATTCCCTCAGGCACACTTTTCTGTACTTCATAACTTTACGGGTATCGATTAGCTTATGAATAGGCATCATCATTCCTTGCCAACCTTTTAATATCCTTCCCATATTTCTAGAAGAATTGAAATGTATAATTTGCTTCTTCTTGAAATAATTACCGTTTAATTATTATTGAAATTGCAGACCTCAAATCAATTTCTAGAACGAGGTCTGAATATCTTACTATACTAATTACAAAAAAGACTATTTAGTTGGCTTTCTCTTCTTTGCCCTTGCCTCCTTTGTTAAGACATCGAAGAAAGTTTTTACACCTTTAGCCGGCTTTTGTAACGTCTAGCGACATTTCTGTCGGCCGTAAACTGCAAGTTATGTAGATTCGTAACTGCCATGAATATAAATTCACTGAAGTTTTAACTTCCAGAATACTATTTGGACTTGATTTGTTCTATTGTGAAATTTTGTTATAACTAACGAGAAAAGGCAAGAATGTTTTTTTTTCTTAAATTTTATAATTAGAATTTTATTAGTAATGATTTGGGCATGATAGGGATCTGTACTATTGTTATATGAAAATCATAAACTAAGGGTTAATTAAATATATTCTGGTTTTTAGGATCACTTATTATTATCATTATTACTAAGATTTATAAATTATTTAGTTGAGGCTGATTGCTGAACGATTATCCCGAAGATCTGGAACACCAAGCAGATCCAGCCTCCATGTATCTCGCTTAATCAAATCTCCAGTATCTGAATCTCCAAGCACATCCAGCCTCCATGTATCTCGCTCAATCAAATCTCCGGTCTTCAGAATCTCAAAGTAGACCCAGCTTCCATGTATCTCGCTCAATCAAATCACCAGTATCCAGAATCTCCAAGCACATCCTGCCTCCATGAATCTCCAAGTATTGCCGGACTCTGTGTATCATGAACTGTTGAACCCAATATCCCTCGAATTTCCAAGCTCTATGTGTCTCGAACTTTCGAATTCTCAGTCTCCGGAATATCCACGCAACGTAAACCCATCATCTCTCTGGAACTGTCCTATCCAAAGGAACCACAACCAGCGATCATCTCTTCCATTTTGTTTTTTCTTCCTTGAGGTTTCCGAATAGCCTGCACACGTAGATACATTCTTCTTGACCATTTGTCTTCCACACACNACTCCAGGAGTATTCTTACGATGGTCTCTGACGTAGACGGCTATCAGGTTTGAGGATTTGTGTTTTACACACAAGGGGTCGGCCACAATCATACCAGATGATCCTACCATATCTATCACTTTTGGTGGCATCGGACTCCAGGAGTATTCTTACGATGGTCTCTGACGTAGACGGCTATCAGGTTTGAGGATTTGTGTTTTACACACAAGGGGTCGGCCACAATCATACCAGATGATCCTACCATATCTATCACTTTTGGTGGCATCGGACTCCAGGAGTATTCTTACGATGGTCTCTGACGTAGACGGCTATCAGGTTTGAGGATTTGTGTTTTACACACAAGGGGTCGGCCACAATCATACCAGATGATCCTACCATATCTATCACTTTTGGTGGCATCGGACTCCAGGAGTATTCTTACGATGGTCTCTGACGTAGACGGCTATCAGGTTTGAGGATTTGTGTTTTACACACAAGGGGTCGGCCACAATCATACCAGATGATCCTACCATATCTATCACTTTTGGTGGCATCGGACTCCAGGAGTATTCTTACGATGGTCTCTGACGTAGACGGCTATCAGGTTTGAGGATTTGTGTTTTACACACAAGGGGTCGGCCACAATCATACCAGATGATCCTACCATATCTATCACTTTTGGTGGCATCGGACTCCAGGAGTATTCTTACGATGGTCTCTGACGTAGACGGCTATCAGGTTTGAGGATTTGTGTTTTACACACAAGGGGTCGGCCACAATCATACCAGATGATCCTACCATATCTATCACTTTTGGTGGCATCGGACTCCAGGAGTATTCTTACGATGGTCTCTGACGTAGACGGCTATCAGGTTTGAGGATTTGTGTTTTACACACAAGGGGTCGGCCACAATCATACCAGATGATCCTACCATATCTATCACTTTTGGTGGCATCGGACTCCAGGAGTATTCTTACGATGGTCTCTGACGTAGACGGCTATCAGGTTTGAGGATTTGTGTTTTACACACAAGGGGTCGGCCACAATCATACCAGATGATCCTACCATATCTATCACTTTTGGTGGCATCGGACTCCAGGAGTATTCTTACGATGGTCTCTGACGTAGACGGCTATCAGGTTTGAGGATTTGTGTTTTACACACAAGGGGTCGGCCACAATCATACCAGATGATCCTACCATATCTATCACTTTTGGTGGCATCGGACTCCAGGAGTATTCTTACGATGGTCTCTGACGTAGACGGCTATCAGGTTTGAGGATTTGTGTTTTACACACAAGGGGTCGGCCACAATCATACCAGATGATCCTACCATATCTATCACTTTTGGTGGCATCGGACTCCAGGAGTATTCTTACGATGGTCTCTGACGTAGACGGCTATCAGGTTTGAGGATTTGTGTTTTACACACAAGGGGTCGGCCACAATCATACCAGATGATCCTACCATATCTATCACTTTTGGTGGCATCGGACTCCAGGAGTATTCTTACGATGGTCTCTGACGTAGACGGCTATCAGGTTTGAGGATTTGTGTTTTACACACAAGGGGTCGGCCACAATCATACCAGATGATCCTACCATATCTATCACTTTTGGTGGCATCGGACTCCAGGAGTATTCTTACGATGGTCTCTGACGTAGACGGCTATCAGGTTTGAGGATTTGTGTTTTACACACAAGGGGTCGGCCACAATCATACCAGATGATCCTACCATATCTATCACTTTTGGTGGCATCGGACTCCAGGAGTATTCTTACGATGGTCTCTGACGTAGACGGCTATCAGGTTTGAGGATTTGTGTTTTACACACAAGGGGTCGGCCACAATCATACCAGATGATCCTACCATATCTATCACTTTTGGTGGCATCGGACTCCAGGAGTATTCTTACGATGGTCTCTGACGTAGACGGCTATCAGGTTTGAGGATTTGTGTTTTACACACAAGGGGTCGGCCACAATCATACCAGATGATCCTACCATATCTATCACTTTTGGTGGCATCGGACTCCAGGAGTATTCTTACGATGGTCTCTGACGTAGACGGCTATCAGGTTTGAGGATTTGTGTTTTACACACAAGGGGTCGGCCACAATCATACCAGATGATCCTACCATATCTATCACTTTTGGTGGCATCGGACTCCAGGAGTATTCTTACGATGGTCTCTGACGTAGACGGCTATCAGGTTTGAGGATTTGTGTTTTACACACAAGGGGTCGGCCACAATCATACCAGATGATCCTACCATATCTATCACTTTTGGTGGCATCGGACTCCAGGAGTATTCTTACGATGGTCTCTGACGTAGACGGCTATCAGGTTTGAGGATTTGTGTTTTACACACAAGGGGTCGGCCACAATCATACCAGATGATCCTACCATATCTATCACTTTTGGTGGCATCGGACTCCAGGAGTATTCTTACGATGGTCTCTGACGTAGACGGCTATCAGGTTTGAGGATTTGTGTTTTACACACAAGGGGTCGGCCACAATCATACCAGATGATCCTACCATATCTATCACTTTTGGTGGCATCGGACTCCAGGAGTATTCTTACGATGGTCTCTGACGTAGACGGCTATCAGGTTTGAGGATTTGTGTTTTACACACAAGGGGTCGGCCACAATCATACCAGATGATCCTACCATATCTATCACTTTTGGTGGCATCGGACTCCAGGAGTATTCTTACGATGGTCTCTGACGTAGACGGCTATCAGGTTTGAGGATTTGTGTTTTACACACAAGGGGTCGGCCACAATCATACCAGATGATCCTACCATATCTATCACTTTTGGTGGCATCGGACTCCAGGAGTATTCTTACGATGGTCTCTGACGTAGACGGCTATCAGGTTTGAGGATTTGTGTTTTACACACAAGGGGTCGGCCACAATCATACCAGATGATCCTACCATATCTATCACTTTTGGTGGCATCGGACTCCAGGAGTATTCTTACGATGGTCTCTGACGTAGACGGCTATCAGGTTTGAGGATTTGTGTTTTACACACAAGGGGTCGGCCACAATCATACCAGATGATCCTACCATATCTATCACTTTTGGTGGCATCGGACTCCAGGAGTATTCTTACGATGGTCTCTGACGTAGACGGCTATCAGGTTTGAGGATTTGTGTTTTACACACAAGGGGTCGGCCACAATCATACCAGATGATCCTACCATATCTATCACTTTTGGTGGCATCGGACTCCAGGAGTATTCTTACGATGGTCTCTGACGTAGACGGCTATCAGGTTTGAGGATTTGTGTTTTACACACAAGGGGTCGGCCACAATCATACCAGATGATCCTACCATATCTATCACTTTTGGTGGCATCGGACTCCAGGAGTATTCTTACGATGGTCTCTGACGTAGACGGCTATCAGGTTTGAGGATTTGTGTTTTACACACAAGGGGTCGGCCACAATCATACCAGATGATCCTACCATATCTATCACTTTTGGTGGCATCGGACTCCAGGAGTATTCTTACGATGGTCTCTGACGTAGACGGCTATCAGGTTTGAGGATTTGTGTTTTACACACAAGGGGTCGGCCACAATCATACCAGATGATCCTACCATATCTATCACTTTTGGTGGCATCGGACTCCAGGAGTATTCTTACGATGGTCTCTGACGTAGACGGCTATCAGGTTTGAGGATTTGTGTTTTACACACAAGGGGTCGGCCACAATCATACCAGATGATCCTACCATATCTATCACTTTTGGTGGCATCGGACTCCAGGAGTATTCTTACGATGGTCTCTGACGTAGACGGCTATCAGGTTTGAGGATTTGTGTTTTACACACAAGGGGTCGGCCACAATCATACCAGATGATCCTACCATATCTATCACTTTTGGTGGCATCGGACTCCAGGAGTATTCTTACGATGGTCTCTGACGTAGACGGCTATCAGGTTTGAGGATTTGTGTTTTACACACAAGGGGTCGGCCACAATCATACCAGATGATCCTACCATATCTATCACTTTTGGTGGCATCGGACTCCAGGAGTATTCTTACGATGGTCTCTGACGTAGACGGCTATCAGGTTTGAGGATTTGTGTTTTACACACAAGGGGTCGGCCACAATCATACCAGATGATCCTACCATATCTATCACTTTTGGTGGCATCGGACTCCAGGAGTATTCTTACGATGGTCTCTGACGTAGACGGCTATCAGGTTTGAGGATTTGTGTTTTACACACAAGAGGTCAGCCACAATCATACCAGATGATCCTACCATATCTATCACTTTTGGTGGCATCAGACTCCAGGAGTATTCTTACGATGGTCTCTGACGTAGACGGCTATCAGGTTTGAGGATTGTGTTTTACGGGGGGTCGGCCACAATCATACCAGATGATCCTCCGATTGATCTTATCTACGATTGAGAAATGGGTGAACAGCTTAATTTCCTTAAGGAAAGGATGAGGCACAGAGAAAAATAAAAGTTCTTCAAAAAAGTCCTTCTTTGTTTTCTTTCCTTTCAGACGCAATTTCATTAAAATGGGAGAGTGGAGATAGTTAAGTATTACTAGAGTCTCTTAATTTAATGTAGGATTAAAATTATTAGTTGTTACCAAATCCAGTCACGACCAATCAAATTATACACCTTATTGAATGTTTTCCTCAATAGAAGAAAGGCTTTTATAAGAAAATTAATGACAATCTATTTCAGAGATACAGAAGCCTCGGACATATCCAATTTGAGATAAATCTAAAAATTAAAAAATTTTGTCTGCACATTTTTCTTAAACTACCCGAAGATGCCAAAGAGCAACAGACAAACTAGACTCTTGGCCGGTCATTTAAAGACAAATAAGGAATATTCCATATTTTTCGTTGAAATTTGCAAAGGAAAAAATCTATCTAATTTCATTTTCTCATGAAAATTAAATATTTGGCTGATTTAGAAAAAATAAAAGTTGTAAGAGAAAAAAAAATTTTTAAATGAAGAGAATATTAGTGATAAGAAAACAAATTCAATAAAGGCCCGTCAAATAGGACTGGCGAAGGAATGCATTGGACGGATATGCCAACACCAAGTGGTCTAAGTCCAAAAGGTGTAATGTACATCATATGATAAAAGTACGCCATGCAGGAGCTGTGCAGACTAAGCAGATTTCGCAGGGGTCTCATTAAAGTTGGATATGAAGAGTCCGTCACGCAGGAGCTGCGCAGACTAAGCAGATTTCGCAGGAGCCTCATCAAAGTCGGATATGAAGAGTCCGCCATGCAGGAGCTGCGAAGACTAAGCAGATTTCGCAGGGGTCTCATTAAAGTTGGATATGAAGAGTCCGTCACGCAGGAGCTGTGCAGACTAAGCAGATTTCGCAGGAGTCTCATTAAAGTTGGATATGAAGAGTCCGTCACGCAGGAGCTGTGCAGACTTAGCAGATTTCGCAGGATTCTCATTAAAGTTGGATATGAAGAGTCCGTCACGCAGGAGCTATGCAGACTAAGCAGATTTCGCAGGAGTCTCATTAAAGTTGGATATGAAGAGTCCGTCACGCAGGAGCTGCGCATACTAAGCAGATTTCGCAGGAGTCTCATTAAAGTTGGATATGTAGAGTCCGTCTCGCAGGAGCTGTGCAGACTAAGCAGATTTCGCAGGAGTCCCATTAAAGTTGGATATGAAGAGTCCGCCACGCAGGAGCTGCGCAGACTAAGCAGATTTCGCAGGAGTCNTTTCAGAAAAACACCGTGGGTGGTGAAAGGTTGGGGGGAAGGTAATAGGCGGACGGTACCAAGGGAGAGCGGCCTGTTCCAAAAGGGAGGCAATAAAAAGCACAAAAGAAAAAAGGAAGGGTATTATTGAGAATAGGTAACTTTGGAACTGGAAAAAATGTTTGACAGGTTTATTGAGAAGGAGGGCTGATGGTTTTTAGAATGTTGAAAATGTTTGAATAAGGTGAAGAAATTTGTTCTATTTCCGTTCTGTCGTTAACTGGATAGTGTTGTAAGTTGATGTGAACGGTTTCAGACAAAAGACGTTTGTGTTGATAGGGTTCAGTGGAAAGAATGGTTAAGCTGTCGAAGTCAAATGTGTGTGCTTCATGAAAAACATGTTTAGTGAGTGCAGTTTTTATTAGTTTATTCTTTATGTCATTTTTATGGTTATTGATTCAGGTGTGGAACAGGGAATTTCGTAGACGACATAAGTTCTGTTAGGGAGGGGGATGGTTTCTTTCGAGGATGGTGTAAATAGATTTTCGTTTGTTGTTGGTGAAAAAAGAAAGCTTAAGTTCAGGGAAAGTTTTTCTGAGCGATTTTCTAATATTTTCAGAAAGTTTTGGAATATAAGGAAGTGAACAGAAAACGAGGTCGTTATTTTGGGGGAGGGGGATAGTTGGAGAAGTGGAAATTAAAAAATTCTCTCACAAGATTTTTAAGGGTGTGAGTAGAAAAACCATTGGACAGGAAGATGTTAGTAACACGATTAATTTGTTTTATATCTTTTTGGCTGTGGACCGATGATAGCTTTGTAATAGAAGTGGTCGGGATTGACTACAGTTGGTGGTCAATGACCGAATCCCAACCATTTCCTTCTCATTCTTAGCAGATTTCCTCAATCCTTCACCAGGTATTCTTCAAAGAGAGAAGTTTTCAATTAAGACCATCTTCAGAGATTTACCAAACATTTACCTCACATGTAAAGATCCCAGATATATCAGCTGCTTACATTTTCTCCTGGATGAAGTCTGTTTCGGTTTCTCTCTCCAAATCTGCCAATATATCTATCCCTCAATTCTTCAACAAGGCTGAATGCGATTAACACAAGCTCTTTTGAAGAAGGAAGACATTACACTTCCTTAAGTCTTTATTTCACCAACCTCTCTGCTCAGTACAAGAAGTACAGGGATCACGTAATTGCTATTATTCCCTCAGGCACACTTTTCTGTACTTCATAACTTTACGGGTATCGATTAGCTTATGAATAGGCATCATCATTCCTTGCCAACCTTTTAATATCCTTCCCATATTTCTAGAAGAATTGAAATGTATAATTTGCTTCTTCTTGAAATAATTACCGTTTAATTATTATTGAAATTGCAGACCTCAAATCAATTTCTAGAACGAGGTCTGAATATCTTACTATACTAATTACAAAAAAGACTATTTAGTTGGCTTTCTCTTCTTTGCCCTTGCCTCCTTTGTTAAGACATCGAAGAAAGTTTTTACACCTTTAGCCGGCTTTTGTAACAACGTCTAGCGACATTTCTGTCGGCCGTAAACTGCAAGTTATGTAGATTCGTAACTGCCATGAATATAAATTCACTGAAGTTTTAACTTCCAGAATACTATTTGGACTTGATTTGTTCTATTGTGAAATTTTGTTATAACTAACGAGAAAAGGCAAGAATGTTTTTTTTCTTAAATTTTATAATTAGAATTTTATTAGTAATGATTTGGGCATGATAGGGATCTGTACTATTGTTATATGAAAATCATAAACTAAGGGTTAATTAAATATATTCTGGTTTTTAGGATCACTTATTATTATCATTATTACTAAGATTTATAAATTATTTAGTTGAGGCTGATTGCTGAACGATTATCCCGAAGATCTGGAACACCAAGCAGATCCAGCCTCCATGTATCTCGTTCTATCAAATCTCCGGTCTTCAGAATATCGAAGCTTTATCAGCCTCCATGAATCTCCAAGTATTGCCGGACTCTGTGTATCATGAACTGTTGAACCCAATATCCCTCGAATTTCCAAGCTCTATGTGTCTCGAACTTTCGAATTCTCAGTCTCCGGAATATCCACGCAACGTAAACCCATCATCTCTCTGGAACTGTCCTATCCAAAGGAACCACAACCAGCGATCATCTCTTCCATCTTGTTTTTTCTTCCTTGAGGTTTCCAAATAGCCTGCACACGTAGATACATTCTTCTTGACCATTTGTCTTCCACCACACTTTTACAGTGTTCAAATCTGACTAGCTTCTGTAACAACCTATGACGCAGTACTTCTACATTGCAGGACTTCATTACCTGAGACTTCCAGGCAGATCCTCACAAGGAATTCTCCATTTATTCTCAGNATATATTTATAATAGAAGAATGGTCCTGGGAAATTCTCATTCTGGAATGAAGGCTTTTCTCTCGCTGGAGAGGACATGCAAATGAGTTATGAGAAGAGACTCGCGGCCGACTGGAAAACCGGTGAGAGAGTTTGTTGACCGGGATTTCATAACTGCTATGGGGGTGAAGGACGCAGCAAACCCTCCAAGCGGTGTGCTCTACGCCACCATGATACTACGACATCATGATGCTAACCCCCCATGATGCATTCAATGGTGTAGTTAGCTGTGCGACCTGAAGACAAATTTAGAGTAATCCGGGAAAGAGCCGAGTAAAAGGCGATAATACATTACAACATGAATTTTGATTAATTTCTTACTCTTGCACTGAGAAAAATGTTAGGCCCATAATTTCTGTTGTTCAGCGTAAACACACGATTTCAGTCTTTTCCGCCAAAGTCTTGTGGAAGCAAAGCTTCTCATCTAGATGACCCTAGCCAAGGATCTTGGGGAAATTAGTATCCTAGTTTGACTGTGGTTCGCTCACAAGAAGAATTCCTCATATTGGTAATACAGGTCATAATGGTGGATATGTAAGCACGTTATTTTCTAAAGTAAACAACATTATTTAAATTTCACTAGACTTTTTAAACAGTATGAAAAGCTAATCCGTCACGCAGGAGCTGTGCAGACTAAGCAGATTTCGCAGGAGTCTCATTAAAGTTGGATATGAAGAGTCCGCCACGCAGGAGCTGTGCAGATTAAGCACTGAAATGCGCTCAATACACGCAGTCTTTGTCTCAGACCCCTTCCCCCAGGTCTTTACGAGTTACTCTTGCACAAACAGGCTGACATGGTGTAAGTCTTGGGTCCCTCGCCACAGAGCTGGAATCGTTAGGTTTCCTGGGGTTTCCCTACCAGAAATACTGATGAGGGGAATCCCGGCTAAGACTGGAGTTACAAGTCACTCTGTAAACTTTTCTTTTTCTTTTCTTTAGAAATCATGAAGGCCACTTGAAATTTGGAATGTTCAGCATAGAATGGAGCTCCATTTGAAAATAAACAAAGAAAGCGTTTAAAATCTCATTTTCGATAAGTTTTGGTTTCTATTATTTTTTTTAAAGTTTATTTTATATAATATATTATANCTTTCGGACATTATCCATCTTCTTGGCCGAATACATGCGTTCTCTGTCACTGTTTGTATTCAACTCCAGTTGAAAACAAGTTGAATACAGACGTGACAGTGAACACATGTATTCGGCCACGAGGATGGACAATGTCCGAAAGCGCTCGCCAACAGAAGATGGTTTGCAGAAACCAATGAAGACGGATAATAGAAGGTATGATAGTATTTTAGATTATTTATATCAAATTTCTTCTCCTTAGTTCTATGAGATTCCTGGTTAGAAACCAAATATTTGCAGTTTCCTGTTCAGATTTCCTTTCTGTGCTTCTGTTTTTAATGTCCTAGAGGATTCTTGACATTCTCCTAGAAACACCCAGCCCTAATTTGGGATCAATCTTACTCTTGAAATGGTTTGATGACCTCACACGTGAATTAGCACGTCCTCTTCCCCCTAGGGATCTATAGCCTGTGACGGGACTGGCCCTCAGAAACGACAAACAGCTTCTGAGGGAAATCTATAACTGGTTCATTAAATAAAACTGCCATGGAAGACAATACAGCGGCTGACAGAGAGTGATTGTTGTTGATTAGGTAACAGTAAGGAACTTCCTGAATCAACAATTCCTTCTCTGTTGATGGTTCAGCCTGATACAATAACACGACGCGTAAACTGTCACTTTGCCAACAACCCTTCTGCGATCCGCAACGTGAATTTTAAATATGTTTTCTTTGCAAGCAAGAGGCAGCATATCAACTACAGAAATATACCGAAATAGCCCTGCATCCTTTTGAAAAAAAACAACTCAACCTGCTTTTCAAAGATATTTGAGAAAAAAAAATTTATAATAACATAGTAAAATAATACTGATAATAAATAAAAAA
>KZ808960.1:98446-109485 GCA_000696205.2 Oncopeltus fasciatus
AAATTGTATTTTTTTGGATCTACCCTGACCCCAACAAAAAAAAAATCTAATTATTATATTTTACACTATTTAATTTTTTTAAAAATAGCATCCTTATTTTTATATAACAGTGTATGAGTTCGTTAATGGCTGAAATCGGTCGATGGTGGAGGGGTTTTTATAGAGAGACTTAAGTCTATAATTTAATCTCTTCGTTTTTTTTAGCAAATAAAAACAAAGATATTAAATAATAAACTTTGGTCTCTCTATAAAAACCCCTCCACCCTCGACCGATTTCAGCCATTAACGAACTCTTACACTGTTATATAAAAATAAGCTAAACTATCTAATTAGGATGCTTACAAAATATAGCTATTAAACCGAATTTAAAATTTATGAATTTATATATTAAATGAACTCAGGAATAACTCACTTTAGAACAATAAAATCTCACTATGAAATTAAAAATGTCTCACAAAAACTAAAAATATATAAATCTAATAAAATCTAATAAAAAAGTGATCACTAAGATATGAGTGATAGTTCTCACCTATTAACTTGTCCCCTCCGAAGAGATTGTCTAGATGGACCTTCCCCTTGGCGACGACGAAGTCTATCTTCATCCCGGTGAACTTGAGGAATTGTTCTTCGTCCTTCGTGTAGTATTCACTCAACAGTTTTATGTTGGCACCAACGTCATCTGAAACATATTTGTAATTGCTCTAATCGACTGAATCAAACCTATGAAGTACTTACCGAAAGGAATCAAATGTTTGTGATTATTTGGCTAACGATAGTTTGGCGGGGGTGGTGGAGGGAGAGGGGGGGGGTTTCTCCACTAAAATTAACAGAATTATACCGTGTATCGTGAAATACGTATGTATCAAAAGTGTAAATAAATTATTTGATCTTACAAACTGTAAATAACAATATGTGTGTGTGTGTGTGTGTAAAAGTGTAAATAAATTATTTGATCTTACAAACTGTAAATAACAATAAGTGCAAATACTTAGGCTGGTTCTGATAAGTTTTGGTAGGAAGTGAAGGGAATGCGTCGAATTTTTGTAGTTACACACCTACAATAATCAAATTTTTCGTTTCACTTATTATAACGAAGTCATTCCATTTATAAATTTTGTTCTATTTCCAACTAAAATTTGAATTTATCGAATCATTTGCTAAATAAAACAAAAATTCTGAATATGGGTCCTATGTTATTTAAATATGAGAACCTGCCCAAACCATATTATAACTTATTTTCTGGTATAGGTTATATTCTTTATTATTAGCGCGCAGACTTCAGATTATATTTAGCATAGATTATATTTGTTTAAATATTTAATATAAAGTGCGTTTTTATGATAAATATTGTAGAACAAGTATTTTATAAAATTGCATTTTACACCTATTTCGTTTGAAATATTTTTTTTTTAACGCTAAGATAACAAAGATGTGAGGATTTTAATATATAAACCAAACATGAACAGGTGGGAAAAAGAGTGCAGTAAAAACAAAAAAAGAAAAAATTACAAAGAGTAAAATTTTCAGAGATTACTCGCTCTTCGTCAGTGAGGAGTGAAGAGAAACTGGTTTTTGTTTTCTTTTTGTGTGTGAACTGCACCCTTTATCCCACTTGTTCTTGTTTACTGTTTTATATATATATATATATATGCTTGACTCCTTGATACGTACATGTGTCAGCCTGCATTTGTCCATTGCCCTTAATGGGAATCATCATGATTTTTCCGTCAACCTCGTACCTCCCTTCAATGTGGAGATGGTCGAAGAATACTGCGAATTCGTACTTCTCCTGGTTTACGTCAATACTGGAAAATAATATATTAATTTTTTTTTAATAACATAAGAGTTGTCACATTTATTATATAGCCATATCTAAATAAGTCAGATAATTAATACTCTTATATAAACCTGTGACTGTCTTCCACGTCTTAATGGCGAGCGCATTCGGCAATGGTCTGCCATCCTTGGATCTTGTCCACTTTCTCAGGCAATGTCTCATGTTCAACTCTTAAGTCAAAATTAAAGACGCGAAAGACAGCCAATGACGACAGATACATATAAGTATATTGATTATATATTCATTTGTGGATAATGTTTTGTGGATAATAACCCTGTAGATTATGTTCATGGCAGATAATCTTACAATGTATGTGTAAAACTTTTTTTCTTTTTTTTGTGTGTGTGTTAGCCTTAGGGTCATGGAGGGAGAAGCTATCTATATGTTGCCACCCCATTCTAAACACCCATGGCTCTGAACAAGGTTTTGTTGATAAAAGATTGTCCTAGACGGGATTTGAACCCGCAGCGTCAGGATTGCGAGGCCCAAACGGATCCCCTGAGATACCCTGGTGCCCCTCAAGCTTTGGCTTTTTCACTGAATATCTTCATAGTGTTTTTTTTTTTTTTGTTTGTTTTTTTCAAATCTTATATTAAATAAAATCAAATATCACAAATTATGATTAAAACATAATAAACTATTTATCTATTTAAAATTTTTAATTTTACATTGCTTTATGTAAAAAAAAAAAAAAAACCAATCGAATATTTTTATAGTCTGGACATTTTAAGTTCATTTTATTTCAACAATATCTCTTAATAATAATATAGTTGTGTATTTACCATCTAAAACTCTATTTGAGAATTATTCTCATAAAGCGTGCAAATTTGTTTCACAAGTGATTGAATGTTAAAATTAATATTTCCAATAATTATAATTAAATGACTAACGCCTCGTGTGAACAACTTGAGACATACCGCAATTTCCTATCCTACCAAATCCTCACTACCGGCAGATAATGTTCATATATTAGCGGAACTTTATAAAAGGAAAAAAAACTCACTAAAATTGTATAAACATTTTTAAAACTACGCAAATTATGCCCAAATAAAAAAAGTTTTTCTCGATTGAAAAGAATGTAATATGTTAAATTCAAACATTAATTATGGACAATATCTAGTTCGGAGGTTAGAAAATGACAATGACTTTTTTTTTTTTTTTTTTTTAAGGTGCCTAGAGAATATTACATATTATTATAATTACATCTAAAAATAATGTAATAAGATTAATTTTCTAAGCATAAGATCTACTTATAAGTGTACGTCTTATTTCTAAGATATTCTAAAGAAATCTATTTACACTAATGGTCCTAATCATACCAAAAATATTACATTAAATTATTGTGGGAGATGTAAGATTAAAGTTTTTATTAGAAGTAATCTACAAACTGGTTACCATATCTCAGAAGAGACGGGCTTGGAGTACCCTAACTACTCCAGGTAGGTATTGATTTACTGGTTTATGTTTCAAGAGAAAAATGTTTTTTTTTTTTCCAGAGTATAATTGAGAAAGGGGTGTCAGTAATTTGGAGTACAACAGTCGGAGGTTGACGACTTAAGCCCGTCACAGGAATGAGCCCAAAGATTGTATTCTGTGATATCCTCCTTGAATCCTCCCTTTCTAGAAGGACCAGTGCGGAAAATAAAACCATTCCCAGATCACTTGGGTTGGTAGTCTAGTGAAAACTCAGCGAATCCAGTACTTAACCCATAAAGATTGGATATCCATAGAAGGAATGGATGCCATCGGAATCCATCCAATGCCATAATTGGATCACTATCCTGGGTGCTATAAAGGTTTATTATCTGTGTTCCAATAGCTTGGCCTTATCCATTCCTGTCGTCAACCCTTGCTATTACCTGTTTACATCCCTAAAATTGAACCCAGGACACTTACTCAATTTCCTTGCAGGTGAAGTTACTTCCTCCGTAGACCTTGAGGTCCTTGGTGATGATCTTGAGTCCAGAGCCTTCTGTGGCCACCAGCTCCTCGATGTATAGAGGCTCGATAGAAGGAACTTTCAGCTCTGGCATGCCTGGACATAGATACTGACCATTAAAACTAATATGACTATCTAAAATGTAATAAATGTAAGAACAGTCCACCCCTAGAGGTAGCTACCTTTATTCCATGTATCAATACATTAGAATAATTTATTAGGAAGCATGAGTGAAACTCTTACCACATAAATATTTTATTTGGTTGTGGTATTTTATCCCCACGTAAATTTTAAACAATTAATGAGAGGGAACAGAAAGAATAATTTCTGACTGGGACAGTTCTATTCCCTCTCATTAATTGTTTAAAATCTCTTACCACATCTTTTAGCGATCCAACAATTTCCCGTAAGAAATCTGCGTTATAGGCTATTCAATTTGGCACTATTACGTATCTTTTGCAAAATGTATTATTTAAGCTCCTTTTCACGACATTGAATGATATCGTAAATATCATATATCTGTCATGATGGGGCGGGTAGATCAATACGAAAAATCACCAATATCTTAGATTTTATGATTAATAGGATTCATAGACTGAAATATTATCTTTTGCATCCAGAAACTTTTCTTTGATAAACACATACGTATTTAGAAATATATATTAGAATATAAATAATAATCGAGATATATAAAAAATTATTGCAAGGTCTTGTATGTAATTTCCAAATATCCCAGCGGAATTGTGAGTTTTTCTAGTAAAAAAATCTATTTTAGGTATGGATACTGAAAAATATGGTTTTTACTCATGAGGAAACTAACCACATTCACGATTCATGAGAGAATTATAATTATTAAATTTTAAACAATGATTTTATTGAAATTCAAGTACTTCGATTAATTAATATCATTATTAATTTAGGAAATTTAAAAAAAATATTATAATTTCAGTACTAATACTCATAAATCACAGAATATGTTGTGGATATAGTAAATGGGACTCTTTACTAACCTTCGATAAGTTTTGGCCTCAGTTCATCAAGACTCTGTTTAATACAATCATTTATCTTTGGATCCGAGCGATGGCAAATGTGAATGTAATCGGCTGAAAAAGAAAGATAGAACCATTAGTGAAAAAATTAAACTTATAAATAAGTGTGTGTGTGTGTGTGTGTGTGTACATACTGCCCAGCCACCTGATTTTTTCTCAATCAATAAAAAAAATGGTTCCTGATCAGAGGCTGTGTATTATTGAAAGAGGACTACATGAATCCTCTGATTTACTGCAAACAGAAGCACAGAATGAACAAAAATTTTATACGCACCGATATTGAACATAAGGTTCCGGAGTCTGGGGTCATAACTTACGTCTGTGTGCTCCCAGTTATTGTTTAATAAACAATCGTTTTTGAATAAACTATTTTATATAAAATGTATTAACTCTTAAATAATTTTAATGATTTATATCCTGCTCAGGCAATGTAATATCACGAAAAAAAATGTCCCCTGTCGGAAATTTAGAGACTCACTTAGTATATAATAAAGTCATAGTTATCAACAATTTTAGGAATTTTTTTTTCTGTTTAAGTGAGCGTGGTTATGTGAAAACGCTTTGTTTGTCAGTGTGTAGCATTCTACACCATTGTGTGAATGCAAAGAATGGATTGGATTGGATTTTATGATTTGTTTGTGGGACAACTGCATGGTTTGTACGTCATTTCGATAGATTTTTGCAATTTTAGACGTAATCATTGACTCCTCCTAGAGTAGTACACCGTGTAGTACTGGAACCAACTCTGATAATGGTAACATCAATTTTGAAAGGTTCTAAGCCAAAATAAGCAATGAAAATTTCAAAGTTTGGTATACTATCTACTACCAATAAAAATGACAACTACGATTACACAGAGACAGTTAAAGAAATAATCAAATGTGCACAATTATTTTGATAAAGAGTGTAGCAGACATTTTTGCCTCACTTAGTACGTCTTACAATATCAGTTATAACATCAATAACAGTAGTAAATTGATATACTTACGTAATTTATCGATGGAGAAAACTAATGCCAAGTTCAATAAAAACACAAACAGAAGTCCTTCCATTCTGCCTCCTGTAGGTAACAAAAAAAATAATTTAAAAAAAACATAAAAAAGTTTACTAAATGTATGTCCAAGTAAAATAAAATAATTAATTAAACTGATTTGAATTAAAATAATTTTCTAAATATGCTCAAAGGACCCATTAGGGTTTTCAAGCCATCCTGGGCAATTTTTTAAATGAAAATAAAAGCAGGCCCTTTGCGATGGGTGTTTGGAAAAAGGTGACAAAAAATAGATAATCTCTTCCACCATTACAGGAAGTTACCAAATTGAAGGTTAGAAAAAAGGTTAGAATCGTTATCGGTACTTATATTGTAGTGTATTTTATACGTTCCCTCCAAATTGGGAACTCAAAATATTTTTTTTAAAAGGAACACCTCTTATCGTTTTTTTCGTCACCTACCCAAACTTGGAGAAGTTAGTTCATAAAGTCTATTCGATGAGTTTAGCAGAAAAAACGGAAGCCGATTTTCAAAACGTATATGCACTGCAAGGAACGAGGATCTTCATGAAAGAAGCGCATTTCCACAGGAATGTGGCCAGGAATTACATGGAAGATAAGCAGAAGTAAATGGTAAGGTGTGTGTGTGTGTTGTATATCGTGTTGACAGCAATTGCAGACATATATGCAAAAATGTAACTAATCAGAATTATTCTGATAATATAACAAAATCTTCGTCAAAAATATAATGGAAAGCAAAATATTAATTGCCGATGGCTGTAAATGGTCATTGTGCCATAATTTGCTTCTTCTTGACTTCTAATACAACCTTGCTTCAGTCGAAAATATCACGGATGAAAAGACATATTTTAGAGAATCTGTAAGTGGTCCGCAAATCCGTTCCTTGTACGTAGGAGTTAGGTGTCTTTAAACTGTACAAAATATAGGATCGAATATATAATATATTGCGTCAAAGATAAATGTATTCCCTTAAGTAGTGCTTTATTAACTTCATTGGAAAGTGCTCAATTCATATTAAACTTTCTTTAAAATAAATAAAATAAATAAATACAAGAATAATTGGAGAAAAGGATATGGTCATGTGTTTCCTTCTTGAAGCTTAGGGAATGAAGCAGGACCTACAGTCATATTTTTGTAGATGACGTCCATCAAAAATAGTGAAAAATCAAATATGAAAAATAAAAATGGTTTGCATTAGACTGCAGTATGAAAGGACAGCATTCTTGCGTTGTATTCAAAATGTATTTCTATAGTAATTAATGACGAAAGATTCTGCTCCTTTTTCTCTGAAGGAATTCAATTTAGAGTTGAAAGTTTTGTAATTTTTCTAATATTCTGGAGTTACCACCCTTCAACCACGTGTTTGCGCCTTTGGTAAGAGAGGTGAACTATGGCGCGTTTCGTTTTTCTTAGTTTTAAGTCCTATTCCCAAAGGTCGTTTCGGTTTTGTTATCTTATATATTATAAATATCATACTTTACAGATCCCATTACTAGCTTCTCCAAAACAGAATCAGTGAAGATTTATTAAAAATTTTCAGAAGTCGCATCATGGAACCAACGTGAATAACTTGATTGCAGGAAATAAGCCTACTCTATATTTCTAAAATCGACCCAATCTTTGCTCCATCCAAACATCTTTTCCATTTATTGCAGTGCTTCCGGCACCCTGGACAACAGGGAAAATCTGCTCAAACCAAACTAAGTACAAGAGCTTGTTCCGCAAACCAAAGTGTAACTTCCTCAGAGGCTTAAAAAGGGGGGGTGTTAAAATATAAAAACATATGTCTAAAATGATTTCCTATAAGTCCTTCATGATTCCTATAAGTTTCATGATTAATGATTCGAAAAGCTTCTCTTATATGTTTAGGGATTCATCTCGGAATATCGAGAGGCAAAATATACTCTTCTATTCCTTTTCGTCCTAGACTTATCCTTATTTAGGGATCTTATATTTTGTTCTCGTTGTTATTTTGTCACGTAAGAAGAAAAGGATATGCAGTAATTTAAGGAGATGTACTAATTTAAGTTTATATCTATACATCTTTTATTACTATTACTATTTTTTTCTTCTTCTAACAATCATCATTGAGGGAGGGACTATCTTCCCAACCTGGTGAAGTGGGTCATCAAGCTATTTTAAACACCAATGGTTCTGTGCCACCAAACTTAGGAGTCCCTGGTTTGATTATGATCTATAAATCCTATGAAACCGTATTTGCTGTAGCATATTTGATTTTTGTCTATCACTGTCCATTTATTGAATAAGGAAAAGTTAAAAATCTTTCTGTTAAGTTAAAAAAAGAGTTGTGTCGACAAGCTGAGGAAAAATCCTTAAGCAAGAGGACGCCTGAAACGCCTTTACCGATTCTTTGAAGTCAGACGTATTCCAAATGCACTGTTTTAATAAATCTCACTAAATAGAAACAAATTTAGATGCACTCACAGTTTTCAAAATTCTACAATCACTTTAACTTGGCAATGTAGGCTCACAGAACTGTTTAGATCGTATGAACAAGATGTCGGCGTGCTTTATATATCCTGAGGAGGGAGCAAGGACAGCTGCCTTAAAGACTGTGATCAGCTGACGGGGGACGATGTTTAAAGTCTGAAGTTTGTACTCCATCATCGTCGGTAAACACAGCTTCTGCGGACAGTCATCTGGGCTCAGCGAGCATGCAACCATCGCCACATCGGACTGCCGCTTTTAATTAAAACTCGAACGGTGACGAGGGACGTGCGTAATTGGCTGAGAAAACTCGATTGGAACTTCCCGCTTCTACGAAGAGACCAAGGTGAAGCAAGAACGGGAGGAAGGAGTGACAACGACTGAATTTGAGGAAGTGATGAGCATTCAAGTGTCCAAAAGTTGAAGGCGGCCATCTTTGGAAAGTATGGTGGACTAAGGATGGAATACTGACAGTAACATGAAAGTAAAGAATGATGAAACTACTTCGAGCTGTAGACAAGCTGTATTTACATACTGTGGACTTGAAGAACAGCTCTGTCAAAAACATGAAACTGTACAAATCCTAGCAGAGAGAATATGCACAATTGATCTCTCAATCAATAAATAACTGACAATAAAAAATTAAGAAGAATTAAGCAAACTATGTACGAATCAGGAACTCAAGCACTACTCCCTGGACTACCAAAGTATTAGTGACCTGTCAAAATCTGAATGTAATAATTAAAGATTTATTTAAAAATAAATAAATAAATAAAATTTCAGAAATTAANTTAATTGAATGAAGTTTCAAGTTCCGTAGCTCTTGGGGCTGGAATTAACAGCGAAAACGAGATAATTGATAAAACATGAAAAACATGAGCTGGTAAAGCTCAATGAACAACTGTATAAAACTATATCCTTTTTCTGTTATGACAAGGACAGTGAAGCCTAGCTATGGTCCAGTGCACAAACAAAGGATGTGGCCCATTAGTAGAGTTGGATGAGCTTGACAGGGACATACGAGCTGAGTTCATTAAAGCCCGAAGATAGCTAGGTTATGTCCTCCGCGGTACTGAAGACAGAATGGTAAAGAAGATGCTAGACTACAAAAATATTTATTAGTACAATTGTCAACTACAGTTGTCTACAAACATCTATAGACGCATTACTCTGGGAAGGCTAGATCGTACGGCACATTCTCCATTATGCTGTTAGCTGTGTACAGCATGAACTCCGAGAGAGTGGCGGTGATGGTGGGAGACAACTCTTTGATGAAGAACTTGAAGTTTAAGTTGATGGCAGCATTGATGAGTTCTCCTGAAACAGGCAATGGATGACATTTTTATGTCAAAATTTCATTTTCAACACACTTATTTCCTACAAAAAAGGCGAAAAAATCCAACACGTTGCTCCATAGGAGCTGCGTATACTAAGCGAATTTCATAGCAAGCAATCATCCACACCTATAGAATATGCTTTTATCATTAAAAAATTTTGCGTTGAGATATATCGCAGTAAACTAAATATTATACCCAATAAAGCGAAAAGACTTTTTGTATTCACTTTTGACAATTCAGGTAATCTCCCCCCCCCCCCCTCATATGAACTTAACCTTTAATTTAAATTTGAATGCGACATGCGAAATTACATTGAGAAAAAGGAATAATTTTGACTTATATACCCTTAAATTAGGATAGGCGTTAATCTCCTTTTATGACTTTTAAATTTCCAATCCTGTATAAATCCTAAAATATTTCTTATACTATCAAACAAACCTTTATTGAGTCTCATTGCTCTTAATTGAGAAAATAACTAATTGCAGCTGTAATGTAAAAAAAAAAAAATGTACGGTTCAGGTAAACCATCACTTTCATTTGTTCAATTTTTCAGACCAACTCCTTTCATGAAACATATCTGTAGAGGTTAACTCCCTTTTATGAGCTGTCAACTTCAGATGGTGGGAGCAGGATTTGTTTTAAGTGCCAGAGTACAAAAAATTACAATTACAAAAAAAAAATACAATTTTAAAGAAGTGTAAACTAAAACTTAAAATATACCAAGTTCCATTAAAGAAGGGCGTAAATATGAGAGTTAAGGACTAATTAACGAATTTTTAGCTACTATATATGGAAGATAGTTTTCAAATATCGTTTCCAGATAATGTGAGTATCTTGATTTTCCTTTAAAATTCTGCTAAATTTGGAGTACTACTTATGCTCGAAATATAAGTATTTTACATATAATATTAAGAGGCACGGTATTATTTTACGCAAATCCTATATAATAGACATTTCATTATGACATAATTTTTTTTTTTTAAATAGTTCATTTTCCTTTTTGACAAAAATTAAAATTTTTAATTCGGAGTTGCGGCACTGGCCGTTCTCTCCCTCATGCCAATGCCACTCACAGCTATTGAACAATATTGTTAGCAATTACTAAATGTAAACTTACTTGTAGAATGTAACAAACAAATAAATAATAACAAATATTAAAAAAATGTCATTAAACTGAGTGAATTTCTCATTTTAATTCTCTCACCCATCCTCTCTCCTCCAAAGAGATTGTCCAAATGCACCTTTCCTTTGCCGACGTTGAAGTCAATCGTCATATTCACAAACTTGAGATACTTCTCTCCGCCTAACTTCTCATATACGATGCTAGATAGCTCCACGTTTGCTTTAATTTCATCTGAAAACGATAATATATTCACACTTATGTATATATATATATATAGGAACACCTCTTATCGTTT
>KZ808960.1:143660-166261 GCA_000696205.2 Oncopeltus fasciatus
TGGGCAATGTCCATTTCTTAAAAGTTCCAAATTTAAAGTAATTCAAAAGCGATAGGAAAAAACTGGATCATTTCTAATGGCAAATTAAAAGAAAATTCTCTCTCTACTTCATAAGCCTTCTTAGCTAACACAGCTCTAAGCCTTCGAAGCACCAAATAAAATCATGTTAATTTTTTATCCCATTTGAAGTCCTTGACCAAAGCTCTGCTTATTTTAAAGCGGCTAATTAATTAATGATATTGGTCTGACATTATTCAAATATTCATTGTCTGTTGGGGTGTTTTTGTGTTCTATCAATGGGTAACAACAAAACGTTCTTCCTGCACTTTCAATTTTTTTTTTTTAAATTTATCTACCAATGATGCTTTTCTATGACATAAGCATTATTAGAACTTGCTTTTCCAGAGCTGCTTACTTTGCTACTTGCTTGCTTTCTCTTGCTTCTTCCAGTATAGCTCAAGTCAGCTTTGTAGCTGGAGGAAGCTATAGCTCAAACAAAGCAAGTCCGGAGGATAATGCTTATGACATTGTAAAACCTAGTTGATAAATACATTAAAAAAATTTGAAAGTGGAGGAAGACATTTTTGCTAATACCCATTAACTAATAAAATACTTACCTTAATTTGTTAAAATTATTTAAGCATCCTTTGAAAGTTCAAATTGACCATCTTGGCAAAGCACATTTTTTTTCTTCCTTCACAAAAGATGATTAATAGATGGAAGTTGGAAAAGTTTTGATAGAGGACTATCTGCAAAAGGCCTCACCAACAAAATACTGGACCTTGAATCATTTTTGAAGTTATAACAAATTAATAACGTGCTTTGAAGGATTGAAGAATTAAAAACATTATCTTCACATGGAAATAATTACACCAACATCAGTCTTTCATGGTTTTTTTTTTTTTCATAAATAAAAACCTCAACCTTAATTTGTATTATGTCATTTTAACATTCGTCATGTCAGTTAGGTAAGGTAAAGAACATATAAGAGTAAACAACTTATCAATGAAATCATGGTTAATGCGGTCAGTCACAAACTACTTACTAGTCAAGAGTCCTCTACAATCTAGTCCAGCATTCCATCCACACATTACAAAAAAAATTGCATAAGGATTTTGTTTAAATAAAAATAAACACAAGGGAAAACAGTTTTAATATAGTTGAACAATTGTGTTCATTACATAAATAAAATACATTTATAATACTGCAATTACTTATTAGATATGCCTACATATTTTCTATATTTCCCCTATAAAAAAAAAAAAAAAGTTCCCTTATTAGTAACTATTAGTTGACTAACAAATTTTTATTTTGTATAAAACATAATTCGCACCTTTTTAATAGTATTTAAAAAACTGTAACAATCCTTATTAATTTGGTTTCAGATAATACAATTTTTTCACTTAAAAATAGACCAATAGATTACAAGAACAGTACTCATTGGCCAAAATGCTGACTTGGAGGACTATAAAATAACTAACACAATCACAGAACGAGTTTATTTATTGCCAGGAAACTTTTAAAATTCAATAGTGTGTCTATTGAATAAAATATTTTATTTTTATATATTTTACATTTATTTTTATTTTTATTTACTAAACTTTGAGAAGTATTACTCAAAACATTAAGTTTGAAAGCTATCAATATTTACTAGATTTTGCTACAACAAAAAGCCTATATGGATTGAATTGAAGCAACAGAGATAATTTTATAACTAATAAATGAAATTAAATTAACACATAAATAGCATTTAACAATAATTTATTTATTTTGAATTTAGAAATGTATCATTCTTTCATTAAAAACTCTTAATGAGTCTGGGAATTATAAAAAATCAAATTATTTCATTCACTTTCTGAATTGCCATTCAAAAGAAATTAATTTAGACAAGTTGTACAAATATCAATTTGGATTATCTAGTGGCCTGATTGCAAACGGCAAGAGAAATTCCTCTTCTTTTTTTTTGATGATCCTCCTCCAAAAAGAAATTATTAGATAATTAAACATCTATGAGTACTGTATGCAAGAATCTTCAGTCCATTATAAAATTATTGCACATTTTTTGAAGAAAAATCACTTAAATAAAATTTTATGATTTTAAGAACAGCCTTAATTGAAGACTTTATAAATACTATTTTTTTTTAAATATTTTGTACGAAAAATAAATATCACCCGTAAATTGAAACGAAATTAAATTAAATCATTAAATAATTTAAAGCGAGAAATAAACAAATGGACTAAACAATTATTTAAATGTCCAATATTTTATACATCACAGCGCACGTATATAAAATAACAATATATAATGCAGACCCTTTAAAAAACTAAAACAAATTATTTTACCGAATAAAATTTTTAGTTTGAATCTGTAACAATGGCAAGAGGAATTGTCAAACTTTGTCATTTGAAATAACAGGACAAAGTAATCAAACAACTATGAAATTACAGCTTTGTTACAAAAAGAAAAAAACAGAGACTGAAGGTTGTTTTGTTTGCAAAGGATGTCACCCATAAAACTTTCATTCAATTTTTTAAATCTTACATAATTAAATTTTACTTTATTTAATCTTATTTTAATTTTGTAACAAAGCTGTAAAAAGTGGAAACAAAGATCTCTATTCCAACAACCAATTTATGCAGCATTTACCAATCAAAATTTATCAACTACCGATCGAAACTACGTAACATTTTTAACAAGATAACAACAGTCTGCTCACATGTTATTTAAAGTAGAAGCAAAAATAATGTCTTTAAAAAAGTTTTTTCAATCCTTCATAAGCAACATTGATCACACCCCAACTGATGCAAGATCTAGTGTAGTTGAGGTGAACCCCTCTGAAGAAAGCCTTAATGCTGCCCCGACTAAGGTAGATCTCAACTATGGCTGACATGACCGATTGGTATGGCCCCCCTATCCTGCTCTGCATGTGGACTTTGAGGACGTTGCAAGGGTAGAAGACAGTGGAGCAGAGAGCCCCAATGAGGGCACCCACCATGAATTGGTTGGCCATTCTTTTAGGAAAGTTGTTCGGGTCAGGAAACTCTTCTTTTGCCTTGTCTCGAAGTATGAAGAATAGCGCATTGGAAGGGCCATTGCGATAGAGAACAGGCACCATCCCTCGATATAGTTCCCCTACTCCGTATCTGGAAAACAGATCATTAAGCAACTATAAAAAATGATAAAACAAGTATTGAATTTTATACCTTAATGAAGAGAACAACTTTTGTATTTTATAATTTATATAAAAATGAATTAAAATCTACTTCACAAATGGCAATATTTTGGAGGCCTACCAATAGCCCTGTGTGTGAGAATATAAGCTTTCCATAAGTTAAGTGACAAACTTATTCCATCATTTGAAAAATCCAGAAAAAAAAAATCCTAAATCTTTTGTACATATAGAAAGCATTTAATAAAAATAATATTAAATTATTAAAATTGTTAAATGTGAGAATATATATAATGAATTTAACTTTTAAACAAACCAAGGAGAGACAGGTTTTATAAAGAACAGGGCGGGTAGAAGGAACAGGACAGAACAGGTATAAGGAAAAGATATAAAGGCAGAATGGGACAGGTATTTTTGAGATAAGATAGTTATATAAGAGACAAGATGAAATGAGAAGACAGCTATTAAGGGATAAGATGTTTAAAAGGAATAGGGTGGTAAGAGGGACAGCACGGGTAATAAGGGGGAGGAGGGAGATCGGTACAAAAAAGGAAATGATGAAAACAGAGCACAATGAGACAGCATAGAACAAGTATAAGGGGTAAGAAAGGAACTAAAAGAGTGGGATGGGACAAGCAAATAAAAATGGGGGTGGTTGCAAGAAATAAGAAGGAATATATGAGGAATAATTAGATTATGCATAAGAATTGGGATGGGAATATAGCATATATTGTAATAGATTTTAGGAATAAACTGGCATTCCTGTGTATTACATTTCAACCACCATACTCTTCTGAAAATAAGTTTTTATAAGTTTTATATCTTTAAAGTATACCATCAAATTAAGTCATAACCTTTTCATTTTTCCCTTTTATCTTTGCATTTATGTAGCATTGCAACAATAATATTAAGTGAATGCATGCATATGTTTGTATTTGTAAGATAAATATGATAAATCTATCATAAAGTTTTGTTTTGTTTTTTGTTTTTTTTCTATCAGTTTGCTAGGTAAATAGAGAAGGTAATAAAGGTGAGAAGTAAGGTTACTAAGGCTAGCTCCAGACTTCAAAATTAAATTCCTAAATAATATTTTTAAAATGTATTTTTCATAAAAATGATATTGAAAATAAAATAACTTATTAGAACATGTTTGGTATCCTTTCAATACTATCTTTTACCATAACAGAAAATGAAACCATTATAATTCTTATTAATTAACTAATAATAATTATATGTCAAGGTAATCCAGCAACACAGTAAAGCTGAGCAGACCCATATTTGTATATAATTTATTTTAATAAATAATGAATAGAATTTTATTTCTTAGTGCAGACAAATGGCAAAATATTTATTTCAAAAAAACTATTATTTAATTTTAAATTTGATTTTGCTCTACTAGTTTAGCATCTGATACTGATGCCACTTCAGGTTGATTGAAGAGGTGTCAGCATTAGACATGAAACTATTAGAGTAAAATGAAGTTTCCAATACTGTATTTTTGAATATATTTTTGCCATTTGTCTATACTAAAATATAAATCATACAAGGATAGAAGTGAAGAAAATAATAAATATTTCCCTCAGTATAATGATAATTAGAGCAGTCCTTACCTTTTTGGCTCTGAACATTTTGAAGATAAAGTAAAAAATGTGGAATTGCTCAGGGGAAAAAAATATATATATATTAAGCAGAAAAATCTTTTATGCTTAGTCCTCTAGAGCCTAATTAAGATTTTAAAAATGAAAGACTTAAATTCTTAAGACTCAAACCTGGAAATAAGTAAATGCATTGCGTGTTTCATGTTTTGTAGCTCGCGATAGTATTTCTCATGCTGA
This sequence comes from Oncopeltus fasciatus, assembly GCA_000696205.2. Classification (NCBI taxonomy): domain Eukaryota; kingdom Metazoa; phylum Arthropoda; class Insecta; order Hemiptera; family Lygaeidae; genus Oncopeltus; species Oncopeltus fasciatus. The sequence continues at coordinate 148,666 of KZ808960.1, forward strand.
AGGAGGGTTTGCACTCGCTCAAAGGGGATGAGTACACACTCTATGGTCCCAGCTGCAATGGCTGCCAGTACCTTGGACAATAGTGGGTCCATGTTCCTCTCAATAAGTGGCCTCCTACATTTGTCATACATTCCGAACATTATGGAGACTGAGACTGACTTCTGACAAAGTGGAGGGAGAACTCCTCTATAGAGATGAAATATGCCTTCATTAGCAATCTGCTTGGCAGCTACCAAAGGAGCCAAATTGTGAAGCATCTGAAACAATAACGTAAATAATTATACAAATATTAAGATAATAGTTTAAAGGAAACACTGGTGGAAAATTAACTGCAGTGATATTATTTTATCCAGGGCTATAAATAAACCTTAGTAATTATATCCTTGGTGAGATTTAATAATTGTAGCTTCAAAGATATGATACAATAAAATTAAATCATTATTCATCTAGTTTTAATCTTTTACTATTTATTTACAATATTCTACTCACTAGAATCCTCGAGAAGCCAGATTTTGAAAAGTGTTCCACTCTCCCAATTAGTTTATTAGCCATATTTGGAATAAAATATTGGGTTCTAGAGTATGAAACTATTAACATACCAGCAAGGAATAAATATCCTTTAATAAATATACATGTATATATAGTAAATAAGAACAGTCTCTCTTCACTCCTCACTGACAAAGGGCAAGAAATCTCCCCAAAACTTTTACTCATTGTAATTTTTTTTATTTATGCGTGTTAATTACACTTTTTCTCCCACCTGTTCTTATTTACTATATTGTAGCCATGAATGTTTCATTATATATATATATATATACATGCATCCCTAAAGGTAGTCGCCAAAGCCATTTTAAAGATATCGCAAAGTTCTGAATACAACTGGTTCGTTATTATCTTTGGTTTGGTTACGATTGGTGCTCACGTGTCATTCAAAAAGGGGAATAACATGACCTGATTGGAGGATGTANATATATATGAGGATCGTTAGTATTGTCATTACCCAGTGACTTGAGTTATATTCCTCCCAAATGGGTTTGTAATATGCTGCATACATCATACATCTGGGTCTTGTAACTTTGAGACGTTCCACTCCCTGGGATTCTCCTGAGTCCAACTTTTTCCATTCATATATTACATATTCTTGCTCTGATCTGTGCTACCTCCAAATCAGAGTCCATTTTGGCTTCTCTGTTACCTCACACTCAATAGATTGGACCTGTGTAGCACTTATAAGGAGATGATCAATTTGGTTGAAGGTAAAAAGGTCTGGATATATGAGGTTCGCTTAGTATAGTTGGTGGCCACAAAAGAGTGTAGTTCTAACCACCAAATATTGAGAAGATTCAAAGTTAACGGTTCTCCGACCATTTTCATTATGTTCCTCATGAATGGAATGAGGACTGATTGTCAAATTTCTAGTTCTACTTAGAGATATTTTTAATAAACTACATGTTATATTACTTATTATAACTACTAGAATAATTACTTATTCTATTATTAATAATATAACTGCATCCAATTAGCGATATTATGTAATGTCCTTTTTACGCAACTAAAAACTACATTATTCAAAAAAAGCATTCATCTTTTAAAATTAATGAAACATATAATGTTTTTAAATCAAAAGACACATTATGTGACAATTTCATTTATTTAAGTTTTTCCATTAAATTCTTCCTTTCGTTATTTCTGATTTCTATCATTGTTTTTTTGTTTTTCTCTCAATCAATAGTAGTCCGTAACCACACTGACAATACACCTTCCTAAGTACCATTTCTTATATCAGAGACAACCTGGTGGAACCTTTCAGTCTGTTCATCACTGTAAACTCCCAAATTTTCAAGAAAACAGCTAAATGGGAGTATAGAAAATGAACCTTTGGGCTCATCTTACATCCTTAAGGCTTTATGCTGCCAGTATTCAATGAACATTGTCTGAATTTCTAGTATTTCCCAAAAACCTTAACGCTAAACATTTTTTTCTTTCTTCTCACTCCAAATTTAAAAAAAAAAAAAAAAGGAATACAAGTTTCCTCATCCCAAGCCCAGTATAAATTCCCTCCTTTATAGTGGAAGTAAACTATAGATTTTATTAAACATAACTAAAACCACATTTTAAAAAAAATATTGTAGTATTTTTCAGTTATAAGAAGTGAAATTCTATAAGAAAATTAAGAACATACTAAGCAGTTATAAAGTTCTAAGCCTGTAACTATTTTAATGATTATTATATTTTTCTTTTTTTAAACTTTCTTTATTATAAAAAAAATACAATGGACAAAAAATATTTCTAAAGTTGATTGGACAAAATTTTTAATTAGAAAGGTAAATAAAAACTGAAACTAGGTTAAACATCACTGAGTTATCAAAGAGATTATTAGGATAGAATTTTTTTTTATCAGGTATACTTTATCAGAAAGAGATAGGTTTTGTTTTCATTAATCACAGCTACTATCAAAGCAAAGACCATATACTCAGAGCGAGATAATGTGTTTGATTGATAAAACATAGCATGAACATGACAAGCCACACACAATGTCAATAACCAGTGATTTGTAACAGCTTTAAAAGTATAATGTATAAACTAGTAATACCATTAATTAATATTAAAAATAAATGACTCCACCTGAGATTACTAATTTATTATTAAGTTTATATCAAACCTAGTTAAAGACTGAAGAAAAAAAAAAAAGTCTGACATTTAGGAAGTGTAAACTAAGAAATTTCTCAGTATTGTGGTTAATGAACAAACTATTAAAATATTTCTTTTGTCCATAAAGAAATAAGAGTTGTTTCATTACTCTGAACTCAATAAGTTACCTGCTGCCTTAAAAAAAACATTTTTACTTGTACATGACATTTTAAGTAATTTCCCACTCTTACTGCTACGATTTAGCTTAATACGAATTCGGGCCTTCTTATTATATTTATAAATGACATGACAAATTTCTTTAAAATAGTCAACAATTGTGGTTTAAATAAAATTAAAAAAACATTAAATTAAAATTTAGGGATCAAGTAAAACCTCACTTCTAATTGTTCAATTTTGCTGACTAACTACTAAAACTTTCTGTTACCAAACAAATAATTTGTGTTGAGGTTCATTAGTTAATTTCAAGCAAACATTTTACTCAAACAAATGACTTTTCTTAATAAAAAAAAAAAAGCCTAGTTCATTATTGAATAAAATTAAAGAATGGGTTTTATATAATTTAGAATGTTCATATATTTACTACAAGTTCGGTCAAGGTAGAACAAAAAAATACAAATTTTAAAAATATATATATTTTTTAAATTATCTGCTATCGTTTCGGCTTACATTGTAAGCCATCTTCATGGCAATCAATGTAAACTAAAGTAAACATAAATAAAAATTTTCATGACTGAACCCCAACAAAAAAAAAATCTAATAATAATATCTATGGTAAAAAAACTCTCCATTTGTGACATGTAAAATTTCAAAATGAAAACCTAAAACTGTAATGCACTGACACACACACACACACACACACACTCTCTCTCTCTCTCTCTAATATCTTACAACCTAATCAAATGGCATTGCTTGTATGTGCTTAATTGAAATTCAACCAATGAACTAAAATGCTAAAAATGGCTCAATAAAAATGAAATGTTCTATAATGCTTCAAGAGTAGTCTGAATCTTACATATTAATGAGTTAGTCAAAAAAATCTACATTTCCTGATGAGAAGACCAACTACTGGCAAGACTATTGTATGATTCAACAAATGAACTAATTTCTTTAAAATACCAATAAAAACAAACACTGATAAGAATAAGCTTCACGGAAAGTAATAATACACTAATTAATAATTACTTCATTCAGTTAATATAATTTTTCATTTGATTAAGAACAAAAATACTAATTATTTTTTCACCAATTAGTTCAATATTACAACCAGGTTTCCCATTTTCATTGAAGATTGGCGTAAATAAGAGTAAATCAAGTAACTCTTAAAAACTGAAGAAGGCAATGAGAATGAAAAGTATGATTACTAAGGACAAACCTAAACTACACAGTTACATGCTCAAATATATACTCTAATACACATTTTGGTAAAAAAAATATTAAAAAATAAATGAATAAAATAAAAAAATCTATAAATATAGAACATAAACTTTAGAAATGGAAAATATTCATTAATATGTTATAATTTATTCATAAATTTATCACAACTCAATCATCTTAATAAGTTAAGGATTATACAATTTTGTCTAAAATTAAACCCTCACACTCACACATGAGATTTCAGTGAAGATGAATTCTTTCAATAATGCATAGCCAAAAAGTCAAATTTGGTTTCACAGAAGGGGGCAGGCCCAACCTTCAAAATTACATTCTTGATTTCCATTACATTTTTTTTTTGTAAATATAGAACATTATATTTCAAACATATCTATGAATGAGGAAAGGTAAGTCAGGGATTCAGTCTTGGAAGCTGAAGAATTAAAAACTATTATTTTAGCCAACATTTTGGCCTAAATTTCAAGACTTCATCGGGTCAAATAGGCTGATGGGTAGAGAGAGAGACTCCTACTCATTATTCCACATCACCCCATTTACCCTGATGAAGGTCTGAAATTAGGCTGAAACAATGACAAAAATTAAAAAAAAATTTTTATGACAAATCAGTTTTTAATTCTTCAGCTCCCAAGACCGAATCCCTGACTAACCTCTCCTTATAAAGCTCAACAGTGAAGTAGTTACCCCCAAATTTATCTATAACTGTTTCTATAATACTAATATTAATGAAAATATTAATAAATTTTTAATTGAGCCTCTTTCTAAAATTTACAGAAGTTTCCAAAAAAAGAAGCTTAAAAATGTAATTTGGTTTCTTTCTTTCAAAGATCGATGCAAGATGTTCAAGGAATGTAAGTGACTAGAGTAAAATATTCAATAAAATTTGGAATGGAATATATTTATATAACCTTTTATAAGTAGAACCAGAAAAAAAAGAAGACATTTTTTGAAAGTCACACGACAATACTTACATTAATAGTTTGACTTCCTCCCAGGAAATTTGCTATTATAGAAGGCCATATTGAATTTTTAAATTCATTGTTTTTAAAGCCATAATTTACAAACTGGCAGTTCATTTTAATTTTTTGTAAAAAGATAAATGTAACTATATTAATGAATAAAAAACACTAACTGAACAATAAAAATAAATAAATATGAAAATAACACTAAACAAATACAAATTTTATTAAACCTTCCCTAAATAGTAATGTTCCAAATTTATTTAATTATTCATTTGATTAAAATTGTAAATAGGTAACAGTTTCATCAACTTTTTTTAAGGTAAAAAATATAAAACTGCTAGAAAAATGTTCAAAGTTAAAGAAAATCCAATTGTAAATATACAACATATTTGTTTTATATAACTGACAAGAATTACATTAGGACACATAATTATCAAAGAACTGTAAGAGGCTGATGAACGAAATCAAAATTCTGCTTAGTTTAAATAAAAACTAATAAGTTAAAATTTATTTATACTGAAGAAACCATAATTCAATGGAGACTAATGAGAACCCATGAATATTAATTTTCAAATAGTTTGTTGGTTATTTAATGTTTGAGGCTTGTCTACTTTGGGGCCTAACACTAAATGTGTTATTTTTGTTTCTGAATACAGTGAATTTTTATAACAAGTATCAATGTAAATTTTAAACAAATTTTATTCTTGAAAAATTCCTATAGATTATAGATATTACTATTCATAATTTATAAATAAAACATGCAAGAGTAATATTAATAGGGAAGAATATGATAGGTATAAAAGTATCAGTTGACATGTTGTTTCCTGACTAAGAATTTTATCCATTTATCATAACAGTGTTTCAAGTCAGGCAAAATTGAATGACAATGAAAATATTTTAGGAATATAACAATTTGTAACTTCCAATGGATTCACCAGTTAAAGGTGCAATATGATTAGTTCCTAACTTAAAATTAAACTAATTTTAAGAATAAATCATATTAAATTAATTTTTTAATTTATTTAAAACCTAATTCATGTATTTGAACCACAAGTTAAATTTATTTTAATAGAGGTTTATAAAGATTAAAATTAGTACAAAAGCGAGAGGGAATGAAAATAAAATAAAATTCAGATCTGATTGAGCTGACCTCTCAAGGTCAAAATTTTGATAGAACTATTAGGATGATTCACAATGTACTGGAGATTATTTAAAAGGATCCAACATTACAATAAATGGGAGATGGATATATAACTTTAAAAGTGAAAAATAAATACCTTACCTGTCGAAATATGACTTTGTTGATAGGAAAAGTGACCAGGATATTCACTGAGGCAGCCCCCCATCCACATAAAAATTCCTTGTTGTTCTTTACAAAAGATGGAATCTCCAGGAATATAGGGTTCTCTCCTTTCCCAATATGAGGATCCATGGTTTCAAGTCTGATTTTCGTTGCAAAAAGGAAAAAAGAATAAAATATCAAGTAAATAGACGAGAAGGACAGGGCACATTACATTAACATAAAAAATAAAATAAAAAAAAGAAAGAAAATGAAACTATTATAATGGAATGTGAATAACAAATAAAACTCACCCCTTTCCCATTTAATGTATCTAAAGAGAAATAATTGTGTCTTTTGAATAAATTGAGCATTTTAGTAACGAATAAGGCACTACCGGGCAATCATTTTTAAATTTCGTTGTTACTGATAAGCCCTTGGAGTCCTTCATCACAGACATGATAGCAGCCAATGTTTTCTGGATCTTAATAATAGCAATCAATGTAAACTAAAGTAAACATAAATAAAATAAAAACCAAAGAGTAATTTATGATTGTTAAAAATTCATTTTAAAACTTACAAGCTTCAGGTTTTTCTAAACATAAAAATTAAAATCTGTACATGCCACTATCAAGTTCTACGTGATGCAAGGTAGTGTGACGGTTAATTTCACAGTTAAAAGTGTTACGGACTATTTGTTACGTGGCATGGTCTTTATTTTTGATTTAACAAGAACATTTTCTCTACAAGAGGTATGTTTTTTCTTTCAACATAAAGGTTTGCTCATTTCAGTTATAATTAATTATATTGCGATTTCCTTTTGTAGTATGTTTACATTTTTGAACTGTCAACCTACACCTGTCACAGTGCCTGGACATTTTATTTATTTACCTAATTTTTTTTTTTTTTTTTCAATTTACCATAGTTTTATGAACCTTTCTGTGATTTTTTTATTTATTAACCTCTTTGATTTTGACCCTAAGAGAACTGATAGTATAAAAGTATTCTTGTTGCAAATAATTCATCTAAAAAAAAAAATTTATGCTGGAATGCACTGATTGATGGTAAGTATTTCTGAGATTTAGTAATTATCGATCCCTGTGTAAAATTTCATGTTGCTAATATTGTCCTGGAAGTTTCACCATGGAGTACACTCAGTATGGTATATAAACATATATAGTTATAAATGCATTTTCAACTAAGGAAAAAATATTTTTTAAGTTGTCTACCCTATATGAAATAAAAATCTAGTTTACAGATACCCTCTTAGAGCAGCTCCTCCCACTAACCCCCCTGTAAAAAAAGCAACTATGCTTCAGACAAATGCCCAATCATTAATCTCTTTAAATAATATGGTTTACTTATGCCCTAAACTCTAATTTAGCAGTCAATTAGTTATTTTTCTCTGTGAACTTAATGCAACCTTTTTTTTTCAAATTTTTTATTTACGGCAAATAGTTGTTGATAGAAGCTTTTCTTAATAAAAAAAAAAAAGCCTAGTTCATTATTGAATAAAATTAAAGAATGGGTTTTATATAATTTAGAATGTTCATATATTTACTACAATGTTAGAGAATTCACTTAGTTTAAGCAGTTCCTGCCATATGGACTTTTTTTCTCTTTTACTTTCTTCATTCTCATTAATATACTTTTACCATTCACAAAATATTCTTGTTGGAGTGGAGCCTCCACTCCGTCCTTGATCTTGCTCGAACAAAACATTCATTTGTTCTATGAACTCTTCAGCATAATGTTACTTTAAATTAATTGATAATTGACATTTTGATTGCATCCCATAAATTGAAAAATCACTCTTTGTGAACTTTCTTCTTCTAAAACAGTTTTTTTTTTTTTTTTTATTATTATTGCATTTTAAAATGATATGGGACCACAAAAGAACCTTAGCCTATTAAATTTGTGACTCAAAAAATGAATTTAGCCTCTACTATAGAGTCAAGTGCTTATAGGTTGAAATCATGCAATGCAGTCGATATTGCATGTTTGGCATGCCTTTATTGCTATCAAAATCTCTTCTATTGTATAAATTTAATTGAATATCTTAGACACAGATTTATTAACCTTTGGAATTATTTTGTGTTATGTTTCCATCAATGCTTCATGAAATAACAAATTTAAAACTTTGAATTGAGTCACAAATTTGATTTTGATTGTTTACCCTAATGAGGATAAAATGAGAAAGACTATTTTCTATGTTATATTCTAGTGTTGTTGTGTTTTTTTACTATATATGAATATATAGACTCAAAGGATGAGTTTGTGTATTCAGATAGAGGTTTTGTTAAGTGTGGAGATAAACAATTTAAGAGGTAATTGTGGTCAATCCAAATGTTGATTGAAAAGAAACAATTTTCTTTCAAATGTGTTTTTTTTTTTTGTTGTTTTTTTACATTGTAAGCCATCTCCAAGGCTTTTGAAGAGAGATAAGATATACCTAGTAATTAAAAGAAATAAAAATTGAATTGAAATATATATTAGTATGTGGAAAGTACATTAAAAAATAGATAGACTATATACTAAGGAATTACCATGCTTACCTTTAATGAGGGTGAGAGGGGATCAGTTGTGGAAATGGAAAAATCTGCATAAGTACGTTATTGGGAAATGATGTAAAAAGCAGGTATAATGGTTAAGATGGTGAGGTACAAATAGCTGTGGTCAAAAGAACAACAAGCGTAAATTTAGGTAAAATGATTTAAGAATAAGTAACCTAAGGGACAGTGGAAGAATTTTATGGCTGCCTAACAATTTTTCAAAATGTTAAAAAATTTCCATCTTGAAAAATTGTTTAAAAAGTGTTATAAAAATTGAGTTTTCAAAATTTGAGCCCACATTTGTTTATAAATTCTATGTGCATGTAGAGATGCAAGACTAAAGTAGTTTTGTATCACATTTAATATTCCATATAATATAAGTAATTCAAATTATTAAAAAATAGCAAATGTTAAAAGATATTTTTTTATTATGAAAATTTTTTGTTTGCCTCCTGAAGAATATAGAAAAATATTATAGGAGCGATGTTGCATATTTTCGGAAGTGGATGGTCACCTGTTTTTCGATGGTGCCACCCTTTCCGAAGTTATAGACTTTCAAATTGTCTCCTAAATTCTCTTTTTCAGAGATGCTCTTAATTTAATGGAGTTGAAAATCGATTTATGGTGAACTTTTCATAATGGTGTTCGTTGAATCTAATGAAAGATTTTTTAGATCATACTGGGTGGAAAAACTTAACAAGTAGGACACCCAATGGTATTGAATGATCAGTTTCATTGTATAATATCTTCAAATGTCCATAACATTTTTATTTTTAAAGTGTAATTTGTTCAATTATATATTATTCCGTCTTGAGCAAAGTAATAACTATCTTGAGAATTATCTCAATAGCTACATTCCTTCCTTCAGTTATTGTTTAAAATTATATGGTTAAATTGAAATTATTGTTGTTCTTTAGTTGAGTTTTATTATTGTTCATTAAATATGATTTTAAAATTGTCATGCTAAGTCTCTGATCAGTATTAATATGAACCATGAATTATGTAAATTGTCAACTTTATTATATTATTTCTTTCTTTAAATACTAAAGATCTCTACACTTATGTTATATTCTTCTAATTCAAATCACTTCTAAGGCTCCTATTCTTTTCATAGTTTAGACATGGAATTATTATCCTGTGAGCAACTTGGCAAGAATAAAAATAATTGTGTGAATGTTTGGAGGTGTTAGGTAGTTCTTACATATTTCTTAACATAGAACCATTTTATTTTGTAAATAGAAAAAAAATTAGATATGCCTTTTCCAAATGAATATGCTTGTAGCAATACTGTGTTTTCATTGGAGACAAATGGATCGAGATAAAACAGAAGTGAATTGAACTAAAGTTGTAGGTCTTGCACACCTCTTTAGTTGGTAAAATTTGTTACTTTTGATCCTAATTTTAAAAAAAGTGTATTTTATTTGTAATTAAATTGGTCTGATAGTTGAGGTATTGTGTGAAATTTGATCATTATCTTAATTTTCAGTTATTAGTTTCTTTTCAGAAAAGTTACCATTACAAGCAGCAGGTTAGTAGTTTTCTTTTTGAAAACTTTCAAATCTAGATTGATNGTACATATCATTTTGTAATATGTTTTATTCCTAACCATAGTCAATATTCTTACATATCCTGTTTTCTTTTTTTCTTTTTGTACAGATATTTCAATTTTTATACATTACTGTTATCTGTGTGTATTGTCTTTTTAGCCCTGATGATGGCTTACTAGTTAAGCCGAAACGTTGGCACAAATAAAAATATTACTCCAAATTGTGGTGTATATTTTTTCTTCCTGGCCGAAACCCCGACCATTCTCACACTATAATGTATAAAATTTTGAATAGGCAAAATTTTAATTTAAATTATGAATGTATTTGTGCATGACTGCATGTGTATATTTATTGTTGATACTAGAGTGCTATCAGGTAATTACAACACCCATATATGTGTGTTTGTGTATCCATCATTTTAAAAATAAAGATTTATTAGAAGTACTTATGCTTCTTTCAAAAAACCCTCAGATAAGTTCATTAATAGCTTAAATCAACTGTGAGAAGTTAATTGTAGGAAATAAAAAATGGTTAATATTTTTTTAATGGTTTAGAAAAAAAAAAGTATAACATAATTATCTAAACGACAATATAGTTATGTATATTTTTGCCAAAAACAAATAATATCAAGATTACTTAAGAACTTTATTATAAGGACTAAGCAGTCTATTATTATTTTACAAATGTAGTATCACATTTACTCTATGCATAGGCCTAACCACTAGTGTAAAAATAATTTCTTGGTAATCATCAATTCTGAATTTGGGCCTTTATCTGCATACTGTTTCAGATAATAATATATTAGAATTGAATTAAAGAATGCATAATTTATTGTAGATAATTTCACAGTGATTTTAATTTACCTGTACACCTTCTATAACAAAGTCTGAAGAAAGGAAAGTTATTATGCAGATTTTACCTTGGAAAGATTTCTTCTAATACTTTTTTTTTTTCTTTATGGTAATTAAATACTATATCTCAATAATTGTTACATTAGTAACATGAAATAATATAATAAATAAAAAGGTAAGTTACTCTACTTATCACGCTTTTTTTTTTTTCGTAGATCATTTCTTTCTAAACAAAATGTTACTTTGTGTGAGAGAAATTCGCCTATCACTTTCCCTGATAATTGAAAAAATAAATAAAGAATTATGGATTTAAAGTCTGAATACATATTTGAGTTATTTATGAAATTGATAGTTACTTAGGCCTTAATGAAAAAATGAACCTTAATTCAGAAATTAATTGCAAAACAGCATGTTCCAAGCATTGAATATTGTACTATTTATTCATGTTCATTAATATGTACTTAAGTATTTATGTATGTGCATATGGGCATTACTTCGAAAGTGTGTTTGTCAGTAGTTGAGTATTTCGAAGGGGCTGTGGTGGTTTTATTATTTTTAATGTCATGTTGATGGGGTTTTTTATTTGTCAAAGCAGAATATATTTGACAAACAAAAAACCCCATAACGACGAATCAGTAACCATCAACATGACATTAAAAATATTTAAACCACCTCAGCCCTTTCAAAACATTCTACTACTGACAAACACACTTCCGACTTTGATAAATTCACACTTTTTACGACTGAACCAAACCTTGAGAAACAACTTTTAGCCGAGTCTATTCACATACATTTAGAACAATACCCTATTAATGACAAAACAGACTAAGACTATATTTCTTTCACATACAGTAATAATTTCCACATCTTAAAACAAAACTCATAAAAAGACCACCCCATAGCTTTTTTCCCCTCCCGCTCTCCTACTTCAATAAGCTCTGACTTAAGCCATTTGAAAATTCATAATGTTTTCTTCAGCTTGTTGTTTTTTCTTTAAAGATTATATAAAACTACTCTAACAAACTCAAATCCTTTGTTATAAATGTATATCAAAGGCTTATTGGTTAATACACATATTTTATTTTTCATGAGTCAAATAGTTGTGTGCATTTTTTTTTCCCCCCCCTTTTTTTCCTAAGTTCAGAATATTATATTGTATGTGTTTAATCATATGGAATATAAAGAAACGCTATGGTAATCATTTTCTTTGCTTTAAAACGTCCTCTTTACATTATGACCTGACACTGAAATTAGATTAGTCTCTAATTACCCGCTTTTGTATTTCAAAAATGTCACAGATAACTCTGACTCAGGGTCTAAGTTGGGTAGATATGTCTCTGAAGAAAACAAAATAAAAGGGGTTTTATAACCCAAAATATTAAATTGTGGGTTATTATTATGGTATTCTGGATTTATTACTTTAGTGGATACAAATATTCTTGCAATTTGTGTCTTAACAATAAAGAATTTATACAAATAAACTGCTTAACATAATTTAATGCTTTTGTTTCAATTTATTTTAGCTTGGACTATTTTTTATTTATTTTTTACTACAGCCTATTGTTTTTTATTGTGGGTTATATAACCCCTACTTATCACTTCATACATTTATTTTTATATTTTATATAAATTCTTTTAATCCACTTTGATTTAGTTTCAGGTTCATTGAAAATTAAATATGAGACAGCTTAAGGGAAAAGTGAAGGAGACAAACAAACAAAAAAAAGAAAGAAAAAAAGAATTTGTTGAGAACAAGAAAAAAGTCTTCACTATCGCTCTGCCAACAATTGGTGCTGTTTTCCTACTTANGCTAGTGCATTTATGAAGGTATTTTATAAATTTTTCTGTATGATTTGATCATAGCATTTTTGTTTATGTCCTTATGTTTCTAACATGTATTTTTTTTGTCTCCATCATTCTAAACCATACTTATATTTTATTTTTGCAGTTCAAAAAATAATAATAATAATGAAAACTGTAGAGACTTGTTACACCATATCCTGTCTTTTTCTACTAATTTTCTATAAGTAACATTTCAAGACTGACTCATGAAGTTATTCCAATTTTTATATAAATTTGTTTATTTGTTGAAATTATTATTGTTATGTTTTGTATCATTAAATTTATTTTATATTTTATAATGTTAATAACTACTCTATGTAAATCTATTTAATAACTTTTTCTCACTTTAAGTGAAAAGCAATTCATTTATATTTCTATTGTATTTAAATAATTGAACCATCACATTTAGTGGTATTTTGATGTCAATTTACTTATGAAATAAATGTTTTTTATTTAGTCTGTTCTCTTTGTGTTATTTATGGTTATTCATCTTAGAAACTGTTGAAGAACTGATATTTCAGCAGCAGAATTTGTAATTACATTTGTTCTCTGTACCACTTTTCCTGGGGGAGATAATTTTAAAATAGGTATTCAATATTTTCAAGTCAAGATTACTAACACTTTTAATACGATAAAGTCAAGAGTTTTCTAAGTACCGTTCTGTTTGGGTAATTAAAGATAATTAAGTTAAAAATGCATGCCAAAAATATTTTATTAGAATTTACAGTCATTCATCCAGAAAATTTCTTCTTTTTTGTTTTCAAGTTGTGTTGCAGTATTCACAAAATTAAAAAAAAAAAAAAAATCATAAGGGTTTGGGTAGGGGAACTAAGTATGCTTATAGTTGGAACTGAAAGGCACCCAGAGAATTCAAAGTGAACAAATTGTGAGTCATTTTGAGTTTGGCTCTTGTGGATTGTAACTGGCTTAGCCAAATTTTGTTTAGCCTCTGTGCTAATCCCAAGCTGAACAGCAGCCTAAATGGGAGAACAAATATAGACAGAGCTGTCCTTAAGTGACACATCAATTGGTTTCAATTTAAAATAATTGCCATTACAAAAACATGTATTAATAAAGATTTGAAAAGTTTTTGAACCCTCGTAAGTTTTTCTGTGGTTATGCTTATGCCTGGTTATGAAGTCGATAAAAAGATACCAAATTTGACATCGATATGTTAACATAGGGAATGGTTATAGAACTATACTGGGGATTAAAAGAGGGCAGGCTAAAATTCACCCTATAATTCTACAAAGAAATTGCTGAGCCGTAGACTACTAGATACCAAGAATGGCTGAGCAAGAGAAAGAAAATTCAAAATCCTATGAAGTTATTACACCCTGCACTAGAAAGTTGGGTCTTTATTGAGTTGTATGGTGTAATATTTACCAGTTGTAGTATTTAAAATAATTTCAGCTAGCTGATTTCTATTTTATATGTATTATCATTTTGTTTGACAGCTCATATAGACATGTTGCTTCTCTTCCAAAGGTATAGTCAAGACTACCAACTCTGAACAAGCATCTCCAGATCTTATTCTGAGTACCTATAACTATTGGACGCATAATATTTTAGTATTAATGTTCTATCTGGTGCCCAAATTGGATATTAACTGATCGGACAACTAAGATTCGTATCAGCAGCTTGACCAGTTGCAATCTTGAATGCCGAAATTAGCGAGTTCAATAAACAAAAAATGTTTTGTAACCTCAAAATAAATGAAGGGCTGCAAATACTGGAGGGATGGTTTTGAAATTTTCTGACAGTGTGGTAACAAATTTTGCACAGCAAATGGATGTAAAATGAGGCATCATAGTCTTAAACTAAAGAGCTGCACAAATAACAGATTATTAAGATTGCCAGAAGAAGAACTGAAAGGCTTATGAAGTAAGAATGCCTTTAACTTTGAAGTAGTCTCTGAGCTTTCCAATTTTGCATCTTCTTATCCCACATGTTCTGAGTTACTTATAATCCATGTGAGGATTCTTCAGTTTGTGGTTCTTGAAAGTTGCCATATTTTCAAGAGCTAGAAGTATTACCTGATCATTGAAGTTCACTCTTTTAAGCATTTATAGTGCAATGAAGCATTTGTCCTAACAATTCGCTTGCAATAACACAGATTGGGTTTTCACATGCTCTCAGTCTTTTCAAAAAAACTGCTCCTCTATAAAAAGAAAAATGCATTGCTTTGTATTTAAAGCCCTGAGAACAAAAAGGGAAGCGTCGTGGTGCACCCAAGACCCCTAAAAATAAAAAGCGGCATTCCACCAGTAGCACTCCCTTGGAGAGAGATCGTCAACTCAACAATTAGAGAGAATCCATCACACTCCCCGCCAACGAGATGACAGATAGGAATGAAAACCTATCACCTTTCACAACTGTCAATCCTTTTCAGCCTCTTCAAAACATTACTCGAGAGGAAATAGAAACCACCACCTCCCATTTTTGTCAGAAATGTGCAAAACTTTCGCCTAATGTGCAATCAACTCGATGAGCGAGTCGGCCGCGGGAGATACACATGTATCAATCGTCAGCATGAGACTAAAATAATGCCAGATAGCCCAGACACCTACAGAGGTATAGTAAGCTATCTGAAAGAGACAAACGCCCAGCATCACACTTACCAACTAAAGGTAGAGCGTGCAGTCAGGGTCGTCATCCGTCACCTCCACCACTCAACCTCTCCTGATTATATCAAAGAGGAGCTCACTGAACTTGGCTTCCAGGTCAGAAATGCCATTAATATTACATCAAGCAGATCTGGTAATGACGGTCATACAATGTCTCTGTTGCCCTTGTTCTTTGTGGATCTCGAGCCCACAAACAATATATACGAGATTTACAATATAACTATTTATTTGGGTGTGGTTTATTATACCACGTAAATTTTAAACAATTAATGAGAGGAAATAGAATAAAAAAAATCTATCTGTCCCACCCAGGAATCGAACCTGCTATCTGGCGTGTTCAACCATTGCACCACCAGGACGAGCTAGATATCTTATTAAATTCCCACTACACTATCGATAGCTCACTTACCAATTTCATTGGTGGTACTTACCCGTTAAATTGTGTCTTCCCAGGACTAAAGGGAACCTCCTACTACTAATAAAACGCGGGGTTTATTGTCATAGTGACGTATTCAACAATAGATAGGCTAGCGTTATTCCCAGAAATAAATAAGGAAAGAAAAAGTTAAATTAAGAAGGTCTCAACTGAAGCAGTATCATTGCGAAAGCTATTAGCTTAATTCAAGAAGAAATGTGTTAACATTATTCTTACAATCAGTGCTAGTAGTACATATTTTCTCATTTTGATGTGAGTTGCAGAAAAATAAATGTAATACAATTTTTACGAGTAGAATGGTGTTGCTAAATGTCATTAGCCCCTTCCTCCATGGTCTTAAGTGGCTGAATGGGAGATTTGAATAAATTTTAAAAAAAAACTAAGTCTGTCTCTCACATATTAAGTACATATATAATTTAAATGAACAAATTCAAAAATTATTCAACCTTACATATATTGAAGAGAACTTAATGTATCATCATAAATTCATTTAATAACTTAAATATCTTTATTTTGGAATTTTAACGATCAGTGGCGTTTATTTTTTTAGCCATAGTGACTAAAAGTGACTAAGCTCACACACACACACAAACTGTTCTTAGACGATTCAGTGAGCCAAGTTTCTTACATGCCCTAATGTGAGTGAGTTCGTTAAAAATTAAATTGCAATTGTGCTTCATATATTCAGATAAAGATCACTTGATGAATTCGAACAATCACTGAAGAGTATACGAGTAAGTGATTTTCGAAGCACTGCTACTCCTCCATAAGTGACAGTGATCTTCCCAGCGGTCTGTGGCCGACGGTATGCGGGCGACATTCACTCCTCTTGCCAACGATTCAGTAACATTTAGCATTTAGCGGCACAGTTCCAATTCCCATCCCGGCACGTGTACATTTTACATTTTATTTTAGGATAATTTATTTTTATTACTTGTTAATTATTCTGAAATGATTTTAGTTGGGGTTCGTTCAGGGTAGATCCAAAAAACACAAATTTAAAAAAATGTATTTTTTAATAAAGGATTATCTGCCAACGTTTCGGCATACATTGTGAGCCATCTTCAGGGCTGTAGAAATACAATTTCATGAGAATACATTAAAAATTGAAATTAATATAATAGAGAATTGTAATAATATAATGTGATATCAAGAGTATGAATCTAGAAAGCTATGTAAGAGAATTAAAAAAGATTTTGAAAAACAATTTGTAAAAAACATGCAAACAACAACTTATTGACAAAAAAAATATTGAATAACATTAAAGCAGTAATTTGCCACACCTACCTATCATGAAGGTGAGGGAGGACGTCCTGTCCCTAAGTTCACATTTCCATGACTAAAGTATAAATTTTCCTTCTACACAATGTGAGAGGTAAAAAGGTGGGGGGGGAAGGTAAGAGGCGGAAGGTACAAAGGGAAAGCGGACTGTTGCAAGAGAGGGCAATGAAAAAGTGAT